>KN501505.1:0-12564 GCA_000787155.1 Scartelaos histophorus | reverse complement strand
AAAAGGTTCAAAGTAGCTAAAGGTTGGCTCAGAAATATCCATATATGAGTGCATGTGATTTGAGGTGGGTTTCAAGTTCACTTTTTACCTTTTGTTTAGTAAAGATTGGGTTCCCACGATGCACCTGGGCCCAGATGAGCCCTGCCGATACATATGGTCCTGGATGTGTCAGGACCTCAGCTGTGCAGGGCGTAAAACTCGTCTTTAACTTTAGTATTTCCATGGAATTATGCAGGTGACACAAAGTGACACTGCGTTTCATTCTTAGCTATAATCACGAATGTTAAACATTGTTTGTAAAGGTGTTTGTAAAGATAAGACGATAGTTATAAAAGTATTTACATCTCAATGAAATAATGGATCCTTTCAAATGTCATCAGAATGTTCAAAATTCTGGAGTGGAGACAAAATGAAGCGAACATAAAATATTGACATGATTAACTGATGTGCAGACCTAATGCGAATGGTTTTATGACATTATAACAAAAAAAAGGGAAAATTTTGAATTTTCAAGGTACAAATCTTATTTATTTTGCTTCTCTGTTAAGAAGGATGGAAAAAAATACAGTTTTCAAACCCATCCATCCATCTTCTCCCGCTTAATCCGGCTGGGTCGCGGGGGCAGCACGCTGCCCATTACTCTATGCACCAGACCCTATGAACCCCTCTGCAGGTGGTGACCCACAGGAGGGAGGAACTCCCCACCGGTCCCTTGTTGTACACTGTTCATAGGGTCATAGGGTGTTGCATGTTTTTGGTTGATGGGGGAAACCACCAGTTTTCAAACCCCACAATATTATTTGGGCTTCACAAACTGTGTAATATATCTGTAGATGAAGTGAAAAAACTGTTGTGGGCTCAACATTTCTGTGAGGATTTGTCCAGTAAAACCTCAATGTAGATTTTGCCTTTGTAAAAATGTTTAGTGTTGATCATAAACTCTTGTCAAATAAACAAATCATGAAAAAACATAATTATAAGTGTTTTTAAACTTGGCTCTGAATCATTCACATGGATCTGAGAGGTTTTCATTTTTCAAATTATCCTTGATTTTTTTTATATTTTGTGATATTCTGAAAAGAATCCCAGTTTTCAAAGGGTTTTTATATCACAGTAACACAAAGATTCTCCATCTCACAAAAACTTTTAAAAGTGAAAAGATTACATTTTTTTTATTTTATTAATATTTATTTTATTAAATATTATGCTTTAAATGTGTTTCCATGTTAAAATTTTAGATTTTGATAATTTGCTTGAGAAACAAAACACAAACTTAGAAACACATAATTTTATTTTAATTATATGAAAATGAAAACAGCCAAATGGTGTTTTAAATACCTGATTTGAACATTTTCACATTTGGGCTGCAGGTGTTTAGTTCCAGATTGTTCAGTCAGTGGTGATTTTTGTAGACAGAACCATGGATGCCCAAATTGATCACAGGCTTCTGAAAATGAGTGGTTTAAGTCCATTTTGCATTTTTTTGGTTTTCAAACTATTTTAAAACGTTTTTGTCAGAGTTTGCTAACGTGCATATTGGTCATTTCTGAACATTACACAGATAGAAATGCATTATGGGGCACATCATGCTTTGCTACTGCGAAGTGTCCATATATACCACAGGAGATGTCCACCCTCGTCCTTTCACTCGTGTGTGAATAGCCTCGGAGCCCATTGTACTTGGATACGGCTGTTCTCATGGACATAATAACAGCAGAAAATCCCTGTATCCACGGTGCAAAAAAAGCATTTTATTAGAACAACACAAGGCCACAATCAGGGACATTATCTAAAAGGTTTCTAAATGTCACCCCAAGAGGTTTTCCAGTATTAAAAGCTCCCACTGTATGATATCTTTATGGGCTTTTAACGTGTAATAATGCCGGTATATCTATATAATGCTTATCGACCACGCAATTAGACAAGAGAAAATTGCCACTTCCGCTCTATTAATATTTTGCAGCTGCACATTCCCTGTTCGTGTGATGCTAATTGAGCACATTTAGCTGGAACTACCGTATATTTCGGACTATAAGACGCATCTAAAATCATGACATTTTCTCTTAAATCCACAGTGGCCTTATAATCCAGTGGCCTTATGTGTGACCTTTGGTTGTGTTTAACCTCCAACCGATTTGATGTTGTCCACATTAGTCTAATAACGTATTAGTGGGCGAGTCAGGAGGAGTAATATGTTGGCCACATATAGGGCGACTGTGCAACATACCGGTAGTTCTGCCGTGTGCTGTACAAGGACCCAAAATGCACCTGTTAAGAGACATGCACCATGCAGATTTCAGGTTTTGTATTTTTGTGTTAAAACTGAACAATGTTGAGAGGGATCCGGGCATGTTTGATGCCCAAATCACCAACTGTTAAACTTGTATTTTTGTGTTAGCTACAACTGAGAGTTATTATAAATGACCTGAATAAAGTTCCATTTATCCGACACACGTTTTGTTTCACTTATTGTGCCTTATAATCCGATGCTCCTTATGTGTGGACAATGACACAACTGACTTATTATTTGATACTGCGCCTTACAATCCAGTGCACTTTATAGACCCAAACATATGGTACAATAGGGGAGCTGATTTGTGATGTTAAACTGATAAGCCCCGCCCCCTCTCTCTGTATGTGGATTGATAAGTGGTCGCTCCAGGTACTGCACCCATAGAACACAATGCATATTTTGTGAAATCGAAATGCCCGTGTTCGTCTTTTTACAATATGAACTTTAAATATTTTTTTTTAATTCATCATAGCGCCTAAATTACAGCAATATAAGAGTTTAGCCTAGCCTCGCTCTCTGGTGCAATAACGGACGCAACTGGACTTTTCTGACGTCACATATTGGGCAGCATTGGCCCGAAAATCAGGAAGTAAATGCGGAAATAAAAATTGAAAACAAAACGACGCCATCTTGGATTCAGACTTTCAGATTTTATTATATTTCCATGATTAGCAGTCACATTTTTCAGTTAGTCTCATAGCTTTATATTTCCATGATTAGCAGTCACATTTTTCAGTTAGTCACTCATAGCTTTTTGTATTTTTCCTGAGTTTTCTGACAATCTTGCAGTGTTTGCTAATGTGTGTGTTGCGTCACCATGGTAACTCCTGAACTTTCCATCATAAACATGCAAGTAGAACCTCCCCATCGTAATGCCACTGCAAAGTATCAGTAAAAAAAGTAGTAGTAAAAAAAAACAAACACTCACTTCATAATGAACAATATATATTTTCAAGGGTGGAAAGAAGATAGTAAAAAATTCATTACATTTGAACCCTTGAAAGAACTCAAAATCTGCTCATAATACTTTAACATTTTACTTATGATAACGTTTATTTTTTCTTGAGTATTTGTTCGCTCTGGCATCTGTACTTTTACTTAAGTATCGTTCTTCTTTCTCTGCTGGCCTTGAGCGAGCTTTCAAACCGTTATTACTCAATATTTTTGTTAAGTCTACAGGAAAAAAATAATGAGAACTTTACTTCCGGAGCCGGTGGGTGGTGGGTCCCTGTTGAGTCCATTAGTGTTTTCCTATTTTGATTCACTGCACCCTCCCTATGGCTTTGTCCTTCAGGTCTAATCAATATTCTGACTAATGGGAAAAGCACCAAGTGTGTCTCTTTTGGCCAAAACCTCTTCCTCCTCCATCTGCATGTTTTAAAATCTCAAATGGACTCTGCGACTTACACAGGGTATTATTTCCTATTTTACAAAGTTCTGAAATGGTTTATGGGACTCTCAGATCATCGGCAGATTCATATAAAACAACATACTTCTACTTCACGATATACAGAAGATGGGGGACAGTTAAAGTGAATATTAAAATGCTTAAAAGTTCTTCAGTCTTGTCAGTAACAGAAAAGCTCAGGTTCAACATTTATACATTTATCTTTTGGATATTTCACGGCAAAGTTTAATGTAAAAATTGAAAACGCGCTCGAACAAAATCAACAGTTAAACATTTTGCCATAGAAACACAGAAATACAGAAATACACCCCCAGCAAAATGTCACTGCAAAATATCATTAGTTACCATAATGACATGATGTACTAAAAATGTTTTTAGATTGTCTGAAATTAATTTTAAAAAGCATTTTCAACATTTATAGATTTTTTTAAATGTTTCTATTGCTTAAAAATACCGTACTTCCTTCAGTGAATAGGGTTGCCTCTCCACAGATCTGACCTGTATTGTAAATATATTTCTCCCTTGTAATACATGGGTTTAATCTCTACCATGGAAAATTCTGGACAAATGACAGACCCTTCAGCAGAAATCTTGAGCAATGCACCGTTAAATTAGACTTAGCGAGGAGCACACTGCACCAATGGACAGCCAGGGGGGAACTCATGAACTCATGAGAAAAGTTTTAGATTTTTGGCAGCGTGTTAGGTATTGGCCTAAGGTTTTCAAGTTGGGCTGCCCACTAGTGGCCGATGTGCATAAAATTCAAAATGACCCCCACCGAAAAGAGAAAAGCCTATATCTCCGCTTCCTTTAGGCTCAAATTGCTGAATAATGTTGAAATGAATTGAATGGATTTTTCTACTTTGTTACAAGGAATCCAATTCTGATTATATTCTTATTTTTAGTCCATTTATGTTAAATTTTCATAGTCATATTTAGCTAAAATAAACAATATATCAATATGTCAATATATCTGAAAAATTCACATCTAAATATTACTCCTTGCCCTGCACCATTATTTTTACCTCTAAAGTTTGCTTTTCTTTGTTGTTTGAACAGGTCACTTGCACTGTGTGGTTAGCATCAACCCCCTGCTGAGAGTCCATGTCGCTTTGGATAAAAATGTCTGCAAAATACCTGTCTTGAACCGTTAACTACAGTGTCAGAGATCACATGTGGTGAACGAAAGGACCTTTGTTGAGGAAACTACAGTTTGTATTTGTATTTGATTGTTTGCCATGTCAAGGATCAATATTAGATTTTAGTGAAATAACACAATGAGCAATACATATTCTGTATTTTTTCAAAGGTTTGTGTTGTGGCTGAGGCCCTCCCCTTTGCCCTGTGTCTTCTTTGAACCCTCCTCCTTCCTCTAGACCCTCACCTTTGGGGGTCTTTCCTGAAATAATTTCACTCTTCATCATCATCACCAGCACAGCCTTTCACACTTGCACAGTGTCGTTCAGCTCAGTGATACTCACAGTGGCTTTTACAGGCAACTCACAGCCACAGCTGAGGAGGAGTGAACTCTCCTTACTGACGTCTTTCAGATCTGCCCAGTGTGGCACCAGGACTATGGTCATTCCATTCCCAACCCCACTCACAGGTCTGGAAGTTCTGGAGTTTTGGAGAGAGATTCCTTCCAGACAAAAGCTGCAGGTTGCAGGGCTTCACATGCTGGAATAAGCATGTGGAGTTGGGGGACTGAATCCAGAGAATTGAAGCTTCCAGGCTTCAGAAGCTTCCAGGCTTCATTGACTGACTCGACTCTGCAGTTCTGACTCTACATGAGGACAGTCCAGTGTTCGAGGACTCACATGGACTGACTCCAGCGTGAGGCTGGTTGGGTCTTGGGTGAATGAGGGTGTCTGTGACTTCTGTGTAAGCTGAACACCCATTCACCCATTCCATGCAGGTTTTTTTTGTCAGTTTCATACACTGCTGATGAATCGTCACATCCCGTGAATGTGTGGAACTGGGGCCTTTTGTTTGATATTTTTGAGGTCCCAGCATTTCTGAAATGTGGTGGACTGGAGTATCTCTTTTTGCCTTCCACGATCCAAAACCAATCCACAGCTCTGAAACTAAATCTAACTCCTGGAACAGACTGATGGCACAAGCACATCACTACTGTCCTCAGGTAAGCCTCGGCGTGACCCTGTTCTGCAGCATGGAGCATCATTCGTGGGTCGACTTCCTCCTGCTCACACGGTGACAATGCTTCTAGGTCAGTAGTTTGTTGCTCAGTTTGTTGCTCGTCTTGTGAAACCCTGAACTGAAGTAGGACCTTGAAACATCTGAGGTGCCTCAGTGGTTAAGGCAAACCACCTTGTTTTTGTGAGAAAAAAAAATAAACTTAAGAACTAAGAACTAAAAACATTTTCTAATGACAAAGTTTGGGTAAACATATTCTGGTGTATTTCATAAAACTGAAACTATTTCTGCACCTTATTTGACTTGATTTCAGAAATAGCCTGTTTCTTGTAACAGCTTTTACAAAACAATATTTTTCCCTCTGGAATGACGGTAACATGTTCAATATTATTCCTTAACATTTGGGTTTAGAGGCCTGAATGATTTTTATACAGTAAGATAAGATAAGATAAGAAAATATTTGCCTTTATTAGTCCCAGTGTGGGGAAATTCCAGTGTTGCAACGCACAGTTTAAGAACAGCAGGAAAATTGTAACATGCAATAAAACAAGATAATAGATAATAACTTAAACATAATTTTAAAATAGACTTAAAAATAGACTCTAATGTAACACACTTGTAATTTTATTTCAGAGATGTGGACCATTTTTCAACCAAAAAGTAACCATGGCAATAAATTTGGCATGAAAGTGGCCTTAAAATAGGAAGATAGTATTAAAATCACATTCCTTTTATCAAGTCAAGCAGAAAAAGTGTCATTATGCAACAATTTAAGAAAAGAAGACGGGATGCAACCTTTTCTCTTTTCGGCGAGGGCCACTTTGGATTTTATGTACAAGACGCAAAAGAAGGACGATGATTTTTTACCCCGTTTTTTTCCCCACTGGGTTTTTTTTTGTTTTTCTGAGTTTTTCCTTGCCGAGAAGAAGGTTCTAAGGACGGGAGATGCTTATCCATTTGTCTGCTTGTTGTTGGACATTCTGTATTTTTGAATTAAGATTTTGGGCTATACAAAAATAAATTGAATTGAAAGAGCTGTGATAAATAGTGTCGTTGAGAAATTCCTGTATAAATAGGGCTTCTGGGTAACTGAAGTCGTGGTTGAGCTGATCTGTGGTCGGCTAGAGATGAGAATTTGAGTTGCGTTCCTGCTCCTGAATCTCAGTCGGTCATATTAACTTTATCTGAGCTTTATTTTTATACAATCTGACCAGAAAGGGCTGCAACAAGTGGCACAACAACAAAGTTACGCGAGCACCTTTAAGTAATAGAGCGTCTAACAGAGCAGAGCTTAGTACAAGTCACACAGCTCTTCTCGCACAAACAAAAAGTCACTTGATTGAAACTTATCCTCCTCCGCTCTCACAGATCAATAACTATTAGCCCACAGCAGACAACATAACAATTTGCAGCGGCCATGTTCTCCAGCCTCTATTGCATTCAAGTCTGGTACATTTCCACTGGGTTGAAATACTATCCCCACCTCAGATAACGGCCTTTTCAGATCATTTTCCGAGCTCCGGGGCTGGAACACTGGGGCGCGCGGGGCTTTGTGTCGCTTTTTTTGGCAGTCGGAATTTAATACATCGCCGGTCGAGCTGGGGTCTATTTAAAACGTAATGAGCGAAAAGTGTGAGCGTTCAGCCCATTGTGCGACCGCGGCAAATGATCAAAGTTATTAGCTCAGGCTAGTTTACGAAAAAGTAATAGGGACCGTCTAAGTCTTTAAAAATATCACGAGCTTGAAGAGGTTACAGAAATACAAAAGCGGGATACAAACGGCGCGCTACGACTTCACAAACCTGATACGATGCGCAGAGGTAAAATCAGAGCAAAAATGAAAAAATAGGTTGTTTTCCGTGAATATTTTCAAAACTAAAGGTAACACAGTCCAATGGGGGAAGACACAACAAAGATAAGGTACCTCCAATAAAAAGTTGTATGAAAATGAATAGAATGTACATAATAGAAATAGAAATATGAATGAAAAATGAAATATGAATGAAAAATGAATAGAAAATACATTTGGAAAACAAAGTAAATACAGGACTATGCTGAAAAATACCAGTGCCAAACCTAAAAAAAACATTACAAACTTACGAAATAGATTAAATATAATAAATAAATCATGCCCCATTGAAAACGTGGGTTGAATGGCAATACGGCGTCTTAAAAATAGGTGCTTAAAGATGGATCAAACTTGCACGAATCCCAACGTACAACTTCGAAAGTGTAAATGAGAAGAAGAAACAACAATCAAATCGAACCGAAAACGCACACCAAAGTTCTTGAAGAGGTGCAAATGCAAGAAAGAACAATGAAAAGTGGAAAAAATGCATAGAACACTCAGATTGATGATGTCCAAAAGCTTTTTTTTTAATTTTTCAATAACGTTTCGGCAAAAAAGCAAGAAAAATGATCTGGCACAGTAGCACTTATAGTATATATAAGAAACAACAATAACATGGCTCTTTAAAGTAATATATATGGGTCTGCTTTGTAATTTTTCAAGTGTGGGTTTTTAAATGTTCTATACAAAGATTCCCAGCTGCTTGCAATAGTTCGTATCTGATTCTGTGTGTTGAGGCACTCTTTTTCTTTTTAGTTACTTCTGTTTTGTGCCTTTTGATTTATCACTGGATTCTGTTTGTGGTTTTATCTGATTTTTCTTGGCGCTCGTGGTTTAGTTTAGTTTTACGTGTCCCTTAGTTTAGTTACTAGTTTTTGTATAAGCTCATGTGACCCATTTTTGGCACAAAACTTCTCCTGTTATTTTGTTTCTTAGGTTATTTTCATACATATTTTTGACCCATTTTTGGCACAAAACTTCTCCTGTTATTTTGTTTCTTAGGTTATTTTCAGTACATATTTTATCGTGTTTTGTTCAGTTAAACCTTTTATGTTCCTGTTAATTAAACTTGACTTAATTTATTCCATTTTCCATCTTGGTTTTGAAGTCACAAATATTTGAATAGTCCTGCGTTATTACTGTTGTTTGCATCTCGAGAGCTCAAAATGTTCTGTTCCACCTTGTGATGTCATGAAGCCTTACTGTAGTTTTCAAGTTAAAAGCTGCATTTTATTTTAGAAGAGATCGGCATTTCCAGGGCCGAAATCATCCAAATGATTCTAGCGAAGATGTGTGTGGATAAAAACACAACGGAGCACTAACTTCTTGTCTTTTTTAGCGTCATAGTAAAGCATATTTAGCGTATTTGACATGTTTTGGGTGTTGCTAACAAGGTAAATAGCGGCCGAACCATGTCAGAAAGGCAAATACACTGAAGAAGTTAAAGTATCTAGCATCACAAAACCGAGAACTCAGCCTAAATATTCAGAGTTTTTGTGTTAAACCTGTGTGAATGAAACAAAACGCAACTCCAGGTCTGTTTGTGACGATTTAACACCATTATAACAGATCAGAAAATGGCATAATTTTGGCCTTTTAACTATTTTTGATGTACTTTTACTGCAGACAATACAGCGACAAAGTATCCAGCTGCCAGAAGACGTGTTCTTTGTGTTGGACCCTGCTTCCGTGCACCTTCAGAGCTTGTCAAAACTTGCGAAACTTGTGAAAAGAAAAGTGAGAGCATGTGTTATACTCTGGGGTATGAATGTCCTATATGTACTTTCTGTTCTAACATAAAAGAATCCTATATCCCCCTCGTCTCTCTCTTGTATTGACAGTGGAGCCTGTGAGAGTTTGTAAAAGTACCACTTGAGTCATTATTATTCCCTTCACACTCGACGGTGGTAAGACACAGCTGCCCAGGGGTACATAAGGCTTAGACTGTCTTTAAAGTTTTCAATTGACAGTGATTGGAAAGGGAATCGAACTATCAACGCATACGCTGCCTCAAATTCTGCTACATTGATCTTCCAGCTCAGTTTAGTCCACGTCAAGCTAGTTTTATTGTACTTATTATTATTCTTTGACTTTTTTTTATCTCCGTTTTGTGTCCTTGAGCGCTGTAGGCGGTTGTAAATGCGCCAAATAAAGCTGACCCCGATCGTGACCCAGTGTTTCAGCTGATTTTTTTCTGATGCAGACCGTTTTACGCACCTAAAGATCTGTTATTTCTATTTTACGGACAACCAAAGCGAGTTAGAGATGGGTAAGAGTTCACGTTGGACAGAAGAGTTTGTGTGACTGGAAACTGCAGTGGCTCAGTTACCAGTTTGACGTTCATTTTGTCTTATGTACGTTTTTAGGCGTTTTAAAGTAGGAGGTCGGGGTGTAAAAGTAACTGAAATATCGTTAAACGTCTTGCAATAATATCGTGGTCATCACAATATATTGAATCATAAGTCTCTTTGCTTAAATTCATTGTTGTGGTGCAGTAATGGCTAAAAAGCCAGAGGGAACTACATAGACCATGATCCTTTGCTGTTTTAGTTCAGACTGTGTAAAGAAATAACTGTTATTAAGCACTTTCTTATTATCTCCGCCAAGGAGATTATGCGATCGAGCCGGTTTATTTATTTATTTATTTGTATGTGGACAAGATTTCTCGGAAAGTTCAGGATGGATCTTTATGAAATTTTCTGTGTCCACGTCATCCCTTGGCGGAGATCAGAAATCTCAGATTCCTCTTGTTTCTTTATTTGTCTTATTTATTTATTTGTCTTTGGACAGGATTTCTCGGAAAGTACTGGACGGATCTTCATGACATTTTTACCAGAGGTAGATCTTGGTCCAAGGACGACTCCATTACATTTTGGTGATGATCCGGATCCGGACCTGGAATCTGGATCAGATTCTGGATATACAATCTTAGTGAGATTTTTCGGAAACCACTGGCCGGATCTTCATGAAATTGTCACCAGAGGTAGATCTTGGTGCAGGGACGACTCCGTAAAATTTTGGTGATGATCCAGATCTGGATTCTGTGTCCACGTCATCCATTGGCAGAGATCAGAAATCTCAGATTGCGTTTATTCTTAAGTAGTTTTTGTATTATAACAGCACCAAAGGCTTATCGTGGCATTTTAAAAGTAAAAAGTAGCATGTTCACAATTCTGGAAGCCTCCACAAAATATCGGAATAAATATGGTACCATCAGATGCATATCGAGAAAATATTGTAGCGAGAGATTTGGGTATCGTTACATCCCTAATGTTTAGTTCTTACTTGAATTTTGCAACTTCAGTTTCAAAGGTTTTTCAGGCTGTTCAAAATGTCACTGATATGAACATGATAATAAATGTTCAAACTGGTCAAAGTATTTTATAAGTCAGTCTTGTTATTATGTTTAATATCGTAATATCGTGAGCTTTCCCACGATATCGCAATAAATATCGTACTGTAAGGTTCATAAAGTGATGATATTGTGTCGTGGGACTTGGATATCGTTACACTTTTAGCAGGAGGTGAACAGTATTTACCTTGTTGACTTGTTTCGGCCATTTTCAGAACTGCCCCTTGAATCCTGCTCCAACACGATCACTGTGGGTGGCAGAGCGATTAAACCCACTGACCCCCAGGTTTACAGTGTAGTTCCGGCTCCCGCAGATGAATTACATACTGCCACTGTGTTCTCGGCAAGACACTTAACCCACGTCGCCCTCGGTGTCTGTATAAACTTGTTTATGAATCAATGTGTCTGAACAGGTGAATGGTTCTTTGACATAACTTATGCACCTTGAACCCTGAAGGAAACGTGATTGTTTAGCATTATTGAGTGGAGAGCTCAGACTTCCGCCCCCAAGACTTCGATAATGTTGCAAAGAACATTAGAAAAAGCACGCAGGTTTGTTTCTTTCATTAGCTTATTTTTACAATATTCTCTCTCAATTGTAAGAAAAAGAAAGAAGCCCCACAGGCAGCAACATTTTCCCCCATTTTCCTCCCGCGCTTCATTGAATCCTGCGCTGGAAATTCTCATTATTCGTTCTGGTTTAGTTTTGAGCCAAACATTATCTGAAGGCTGGGGGTTTAATATCCCTATCCCACCATCCTGCTGTAGTGTCATTGTGCAAGACACTTCATCGTCTTTAGTTGGTGAATGGCTCCTTGATGTGCCTGAAAGTCTCTTGGTCCAGTACAGATGCAGTGATGCAGTGTATGAGCAGCACTTCAGGTCAAAATAAGTCGGCTGTTTGCATTTAATTATAAATCATTTTATTGTCAGAGAAACTGGGAGTGCACTGTTAGCATGTTAGTTGTTTTACTGTGGTGACAAAAGTCTGCTCTGACCTATGAAAATTATGAAAAGTGTGAAAAACTTGTGACACTGAATAATTAGCATGATTTTTGATTGATTGATTGATTGATTGATTGATATGTGTTTATTTCAAGTTCTACAATTATTACTTTATCTGTTTACTTTGTTCTTACCAGGACGACAGATGGAAATGAGCTCTGAGCTACAATCTGGTACAAACATCTCTGCCATTGTGCTTAATGTAATTGTACACTGTCCTAATAAACCAATAAAATAAATAAATAAAACTTTTTATAATTTCTTAAATATCTTAAAATAAACTACCTCTAGACTAGAATTAAGCTGACCTTGTAAGTACATAATAAATCTGAAAATAAGATGAATAACCTAATTTAAGTTTGACCAGATTTAACTTTGGACCACTGTAAACTGATTTAAATTAACTACTTTTGTTTTTTCCCAATTTTTTTCCCTTGTTTTTTTTTATTTTTTCCCCATTTTTTTCCCAATTTTTATTTATTATGATGATGATTATTATTATT
>KN501504.1:2299-17812 GCA_000787155.1 Scartelaos histophorus | reverse complement strand
ATATTTTTTTTATATGTTAAGATTTTAAATCATATATTCAACCAAATAAATGTAAAATATGCAGACTCAAGACAAAGACTCAAGACTAGATAAAGAAAATTGACATGAATTATTACAAATTCAGAAAATCATAAATTGTTTAACCTTTTTCCCCATTTTGATTTGATTCAGGCCTTTGTCTTGTATTTTATTGTTTATATAGTCCAGATAACAACTAGTCATTATTACACACTTGTGTCTTTTGCATCTCCAAATCAAGTCTTGTTGAAGAATAAATAAATACACAATGTAATGTATACCCATGTTATAGACACAATTGAGCAGTTTAGTTCATTCATCTGGTATATAAATCCCTGGTTTAGTTTAGTTCCAGTTTAGTCCTTGTTTAGTTTTGGTTAAGTCTTGGTTAAGTCCTGGTTAAGTCCTGTTTTTATAAGTATATGATGTTACTGATGATTTACACATAAGGCTGCACAAAGACGTGGGGTCAAAAGTCAAATAGCTACTGACATTTTAAATATGGCGTCTTACTCCACCTCTGACATCTATGGCACTTTCATGTTTGGTGGATTTTCTACATTTTTAGTAACTGCACTAAATGGGGGAAGGGAATGGTGTCTGTTTAGGAGAACATATACAAAGAGTAGAAGGAGGCATCTTAAAAACTGGCAGCTGCTTGCAATTTCTCAGCAGTGACCTGGGCCTCCCTGATCTTACCAAGTCTGGAGAGGAAGAGCAGTGGGGGAGGAACAAGCATGAGCTCACTCATGTACAAGCTTTAACCTTTGTCACAATACTCAAACGTCAAGCTTGAGTTCAGTACTTAAAGACTCAATAAGAGAAGAGGAGAATCTTTACTTGTTCTACAGTGCAGAAATTACAGTGTTGCACCTCACATAGAAATAAGCACTGAAAAATCAAGATTTACTTAACACAACAATGCTGATTTTGAATTTTGAATGTTTTTTATTTTATTAAAAAGCTCTGATATGGATAAGATTATTATAAAACATATAATCATAAAGTATAATGTTCATTGTAATTTCAATTTGTTTGTGAGTAAACAAACTCTTAACCTTTTGTCATCTGCATATACATCACCAAAGCATTACCTGTATTTTACATTGTTTGCATCTTTAGTGTCATTTTTGGGACTATTAAATTGCTTGTTGTTATTTTTAGACTTGTACAGTCTAGTCTAGTCTAGTGTTATAAACAGTATAAACAGTTGAGTGGTTGACTCATCTGATGTAGTTCTGTTTTAATCCCGGTTTAGTCAGGGTTTAGTCGGGGTTTAGTCGGGGTTTAGTCAGGGTTTAGTCAGGGTTTAGTCGGGGTTTAGTGGTGGTTTTGTCGTGGTTTTGTGTTGCTGCTCTGCACATTTCACACAGGCACAGGATGTTACATTTCCATGTTGGGAGCCGGGACGCTTGCTAAACATTTTGACTTTGTTTATAACAGGGATGCAGTGGTTGCTGTTGACCGCTACGCTGGCAAAGAATCAGACGAGTTCCAGCCTCAGAAAAGAACCAAGCTGTACGGGTTAGCCGCAGCCTACTCACAGTGTCTACAAGGTAAAGACAAAGACCCTTTGAAACATGTTGGTGGAAACACACACAGTGACAGAACAACTCCTATAAACCTTATGTTGTTCTTATATTCTTGTCTGGTTTACTGTGTTTTATCACGTACCTAGAGTGTAGATAGACCTACATTTTATTAGGGATTTGCTATTGAAGTAAGTATTTATAATTTAATAATTTATAATGAAATCAGACATACACATAACAGATATACAGAAATATACCCATTTACGTTATTCATATATTTAATGACCTTACAAACAAATATCACTGTGAACATAGTTAGGTCATTAAGTATTCAGAGCCTATAGCTTTTACATTGCCTATTTCTCAGGTGTATACAGTAGATCTATACTTCACTCTCCTGTTTGTGTAGAAATTCTGCACAGCTTCACTTGCAGCTCTCCCTCCAAATAGCTTGACCCTTGGACCTTTGGGGGTTAGTTCAGAGTTGGACTTATTATCCAGTTGTTTAACTCCCCTGAACCGAGCCGTATAAAGTCGACCTGGTGTGGCGACCTCTGCAGCCTGAATAAAACACACTCTGTGTAGTGTGTGTAAAACACACTCAGTGTAGTGTGTGTAAAACACACTCAGTGTAGTGTGTGTAAAACACACTCTGTGTAGTGTGTGTAAAACACACTCTGTGTAGTGTGTGTAAAACACAACATGTAACCCCTAACCTCTTTATATACACATTTTATACACATTTTATACACATTTTACATGTTAATGTGTAAAAATGTGTATAAAATGTGTATATAATGTGTATATAATGTGTATATAATGCGTATATAATGTGTATATAATGTGTATATAATGCGTATGCTTAGACTTGAGTGTGAGTGCTGTTACTGTCCACAGCAGCCACACATCATCCTCCCGTTTGGATAAGACTGAGCAGAGCAGTGGGGATTTGAGGCAGGAGCCGTAACAGCTGGAGCTGGATCTGTTTTCTTAGTTTACAACATGTCCTGAGTCCTTAACTTACTGGGATTGGTTTAAAATAATTACACTTAATCTATAGATTGTCAAGAATGGTACAGATGTAAAAGACCTTTTCTGCTCTTCTTTACTTCCTCTCTTACTTTTTAAAATCTTTTTAAATACCACTGTGAGGCCAACAGACATGAGTCTGCTACTGCCCCCTTGTGGTTAGGCCTATTTGTAGACGCCTCAACAAATCAGTTTAACAACTGTCAACATATTTTAAACACTTTTTTAGATCACAATTTGTTCTGGAGATATGCAATTTACAATATGGATTATATAGTCTATAATATAAACAATTTAAAAAAAAAAAAGATGATTAATAGTAAAATGACCTAAAACAAGGGTTCAGTATTATTTCTGCACTTTAATATTACAGTGTTATTTCTGCACTTTTATGGTTAATTTCAGGGTCCAATCATTTTATTGGACAGTTTGTTCATTAAAGTGTGCAGTGCTTAAACCTCAATCATGACATTTATAGGCAGATTTTAGCACATTCCTGAGGCATGTTTGAAATGTCACCTGAATATTGTTGTCAAGATATTGCAAAAGCTTTGTCAGTATCACTGTTCATGGCGCATGAGGTGCATAGAGTAATGGGCGGCGTGCTGCCCCCGCGACCCAACTAGGATTAAGCGGGAGAAGATGAATGGATGGACTGTTCATGGCACTATAATTCTGATTTGATATGAAAAAATGTGTATCTTTATTTTTATTGGATAATCAGAAATATCCACAGTAAAGCACTACGCACATTTCTTGTCAATAATTATTTCTTAACTTATCTTCCAGGACAAAACTACTGTGGCGTGAACAATGGAGGCTGCACTCATCTGTGTTTAGCGACACCTAATGGCCGCTCCTGTAAATGTCCCGACAACGCAGTGGGAGTGGGCTGCACTGAGAGAGACGGCTATTAAAATAAATGAGAATTACACTGTTTGGACGTGTTACCACAAATTAGGAGCCACTCAGCATTAATAAACTATAGCTGCTGAAAATACCACTGAAAACATGAATTGGAAGTTATCGTGCCTTGTATTTTTATGGTGCCTTTTTAAAAACCTGCCTTCACATTTTTAGTATTGTAAATAAAAACACTATTATGTTTACTGTCTCCTGGTGCACATGAACTGAGAATAAAGCTCAAGGGATAAGTAATTTAATGTGAAAATATTACATCTATGTATATGACATCATCTCATGTCATCTGTGTTACACTGTGGGTGGCATGTTGGAATCAAAGGAAAGTTTATATGTGGAATGTGTCTGAGGCCAGTTGGATGGGTTACATGCTGGATGCAACTGAATAAACATTTTTCTAACAAGTTTGTCTTTGGCATCTCACATAATTCTTTTAAAGAGCTTGTATTACACTTGCCTTTCTTTTTTAATACAAAAAATTTCAATTTTTAAATAATACAAATGAAAATACAGGGTTTTCTAATCTGTTATAATGTTTCCTCATCAAAAAGTTTTGTTTTGTTTTGCTCAATTCACACATGTACAAACCCTGATATTTAGTCTCTATTATTTAGTGTTATTTATTGTTATATTTAGTGTTCTTCTGTCAAATGGAAAACACTTTGTTCCACCTTGTGATGTCATGTGGTAAAACAGCATTTTGAAGTTTGGAGACAGAGAAATAATGCAGGGTTACTCAAATATGTGAAACAAAACAGCTCCAGGTCTGTTTTTGATGAAATAATAACATTATTATGCCATGATTTAAGATTCACAAGAATCTATTTTGTGTCATGTAGACTCTTTAAACATGAGGCTGTGTCATGACCTGGGAAATACCTCCTAATGATCATTTGGACTCAGAACTGTAGCGCCTGAACCTTGTCATCTTATGTTACTTAAAGGCAACTTAAAGCTCCACCGTGTAACTTTTTTTATCCAGAGAAAACTAAAAATAGACCATAAATAAAAGCATGTCACATATCACATATCACATATCATATATCACATATTATATATCACATGTCATATATCACATATCATATATCACATGTCATATATCACATATCATATATCACATATTATATATCACATGTCATATATCACATATCATATATCACATATCATATATCACATTATATATCACATATCATATATCACATATTATATATCACATGTCATATATCACATATTATATATTACATGTCATATATCACATATACATCACATATCACACATCACATATTACATGTCATATATCACATATACATCACATATCACACATCACATATCACATGTCACATATTTATACACATGTCATCCATGTGTATTTGAATGATCTTGGGATCTTCCCAGGCTCTATTCAAACTTGTTTAGCAGTAAGATTCTGTCCATTGTTCAGTCCACAAACCTACATCAACATTTGAGGATTGGACATGACTCTGGGCTCCACTGGGGCCTTAATGTGGCTGAACCTTCATCTTCATCTTTATCTTCATGTTTTTGGCCTGAACAGTGGGTAGTGGATTATGGAAGATGTTTCCAGACAAACCTTCTTCATCGTCGTCATCATCGTCCCAGCTCCTCTTTAAGTTTGTGGTCCAAGACTCCACAGTCTTGAATATTCATCTTAATCATGTCTGTGTTTTTCAGCCTGAGGACAGTGGAGCTGGAGAGTTACCCCAGGAAAAGCCTCTTGGTCCTCAGAAATTTGCCATAATCTTCATCATCGTCCGAGCTTCTCTTCCTCTTGTTTGGGGTTGTGAGCTCAACAGGGCCTTTGTGCGTCATCCTCATCATGGCCATATTCTCTGAGACATTATAATGATTGTCCCAGCTCCTCGTCATAATCACTGTCCCAGAGGGGTGGGGTGGGAGGTTTTTAAAAAATAAATAAATTAATTAATTAATTAATAGATAAAATAAAATAAATTAATAAATGGAAATTGCATCTGTCCCATCTGTCCCATTCTTTTACAGTTCTTTAAAGGTGATGAGGTGGTGAAGAAACAGAATAATTATTATTTATTTAATTTTATTATGATCATATTTTGGTTGAAGTAGCAGTGCTCATATTCTTATTCTAGAAATAATAATAAATCTTAACTAGGAGCAGACTTAAGAACACATGAAAGACACAATGGATTAATATTTTATTTATTTATATTTTGACCATGCAGACTTTCATTTGGCTTGAGGAGAGCCATGGAGAAAGTACCAATGTGTGATTTTATGATGATTCTATATTTATGAAAACCTACAAATGTGTGTGTGGTGTGTGGTGTGTGTCACCTCCAGAAGATGATGTGCTGTTGCCTTAATGTGTCATAGCAGAATAAACACTATTTATTTTGAAGAAGAAAAGTATAAATGAAGAGTAATATTTTATATAAGATGCCTTTTTGTGATCAAAGTTGCAATTTCATGTCCCTGGTTGTATCTTCCACGTTAACCAGTGCGCCCCCTTGCGTATATAAAGCACATTGCATGTAGGTACTGTAAAGAGTCACTAGGTGGCACTAAAGTACTGTTACAGTTTTGATCTTCAGGACTATTGAGCTGTAGACATATAATTGAATGTCTATGCATAAAGTGTAATCTGTAGGCTCTGTGCTGCTGGAGGTGATGCTCTTTAATCTTGTGCTGGTTCAGTCAGTGGGTGAAATCACATTTAGGCCTCGATGACGTTTCTGTTTTTCCATATTGGATCAGGAGCAGTGGGAGCTCCACGGTAAAGGGAGACACCTAAGTACGTCACTGCTTTCATGAGCTCTTTGTAAACCCACCCCCGTGTGCTTAATACGCAATAACCTACATGAATAAATTACCACCGACTGTCACGCGTATATCACTCATTTCCATCAAACATAATAAGCCATTTCAGTTTGGTTGACAGTTTTGATGGTTTTACTTGGTTTTTAATGCACAAACTATAGCTGCTATGGAATAGAACGATGTTATCTAAAAGCTCAAAATGAATAATACGCACAGTGTTCTCATGTCCTTTGCTTTTGCCAGTTTCCCCGTGACTCTGTCGCTTAAAGCAGCGGCTGTGGAAGGGGCGGGGCTGAGTGCGCCTGACAGTCAAGGTTCAGGGCACAAACTCACTCATTGGCCGCTGTTGTTGCGTGAAGCTAACAGTTTAGCCGCTGTAATTCAAGACAAATACAGGTATGTTTTTGCTCATTCCGCACTCATATTTAGTTGAAATATGTCGTCATTAATACGAGGAAATACAGCGCTGTTGGTGCTTGAATGTCCCTCTAATGACGTTGACAATGCGACTTCTTCTTTTCGATAAATTTAATTTTGACAGCTGCCCGCCTGATGCGCTCATGGTGCGAACAGCTCTGGGCATTATCATTACCTGTGCTCATAATACGAGGGTTTTGTGGCATTTTCCTCAACAGTCATGCAGTCGCTTCAAACTAAATTGCTATTTGTGTCATAAGACCTTGATCCATGCGTAATATAAACGATCATCCTATAAAAATGATGCGAGTTTGGTCAGTGTGGCAAACGCGTCAGCACCAGATCCGCAGGATTTTCAAAGTAAAAATAACATTACTTCTCAACGCACTGAAACTTTATAACATGATTAACGTGATTCTGGTGCATAAATAAGATTTAAAACACATAGACTGTATGAGGAAAAACAGTTGCTTTTGCAGAATATAGTTAAAGACATTGGCAGATTTTTCTAATCCTTATTAGCAAACAATAATGTTATAGCGTCGATAGTCTTAATGAGCAAAATGAGCAGTATTATAACTCCATAGAGAGTTAAAACTAAAAGAGAGAACTCCTGCCAGTGTTTTAACTTTTAAACGAGTGCATTTTGTCCAAACCGGATGTGTTTTGTTGGGTTTTTTCAGCTTTATCGCAGCATCTGTCAGCGGCGGCTAAAGTGCTAGCTGCTTCATTTCAGTCCGTTTTGTTATGCTAACGCAGCCGTGTATGGGTTAAGTTTCCGATTACGTTCCGGCTCATATTAAACTTGGACTGGCATGACCACGGCGCCTGCAGGTTTCACAACTCTTTTTCTTATGCTGACCATTGACATTTTGTAATATCTGTGCAGAGAGAAGTCATAATAAAAGTGCTACTGAGCCATGGGGTTGCTATGACCGATCAAGTGGACCAGCCGTGGCCGCGTTTGGTGCTGTTCGGGCCACCAGGAGGATAGAGGAGAAGACCACTACAACTATAAGCATTATTTCTGATTTACCCAACGCCCTGAGAGGTGTTGACACAGGGACAGAGAGCAGGACATGGCCAGCCTACTGCAAACAGACCTGTCATATGCCTGGGAAAAGTATATGGACTGTAGACTGCAAGGAGCTGATCTGCAGGTAGGATGGAGTGTCCCTCATGATTTACACTGTCAGATCATACCAGGCCAATGTGCGTTTTGCTCTGTTTTGTCATTAGTTTTTAACCTAGTAATAAAGATACTTGCATGCACCAAACAACAGTCAAATAACTGACAGTGGGGATGAACCTGGTGGCACAGGTCAGGTGATTCATATTTTGATTATCCGGTCTACACAGTGGTCAGAAATGTAACTGACTGTTATTTCTATTCAATTTTATTTGATCTTCAATTTTCTATCCTTTTATCAACCACTTGAAAGAAAATATTGGAGCACTATTTCATAATGGAAATCGATTGCTTGAGCATGTTGGATATGATAACGCTTCACATTTTCTGTTTTTTTTGCACACAGTTTTGCATTTTATAACTTGGTAATAGCAAAAAGTGAGTGACAAGTTGATTTTATCTATGACCACAATGTTATATAATTATTCCCAGTGGGCATGACTCCATTTAAGCCTTCACATTTCACATGACAACCTTTGGTGCCCTGCTGTTTCTGCTGCTAGTCCTTCGCCTGCATCACCAGCCCTCTAAGCCCCATAGGCCGTCATTAGGCTGCTTGTTGAGTTCTAATTGTTTCAGAGGTGATGGGTCCTCTTCTCTTCTTGCAATGCAGAAAGGTGCTGACAGTCACATTACTGGGTGACAGACAGCAGTGGTTGAATAAAGCCACAGGACATGAACGTGGTTTAATATGTGGATTCACAAGGAGAGTTTCTGTCGAGCTGTTGTCAGTGATTATGTTTACATCCACACCAAAAAGCTAATCACTATCTGCTTTCTGCAGTTATTGAGGTTTTTTTAATGCCATGTTACATCATTTACATCTGTTGAGAGTAATCTGATTTCTCTCTGACCTGTGCAAGTTTTGATAAAGGAAAATGTTGCAAAAAAGGCACCTAACCTACTCTTCCAAATATAACAGTGGAGATCTACTAATTGATTTCCTTATTTTTTATCATCTTATTCCATGCTGGTGTTTCTTTTATTACTCTCTCTGATATTTTGATTGCTGCATCATTCATAGGTTTTTCAGTTTGAACATTTTCTCATCCATTTTCAAGCTTATGTATTTGTTAAAGTATTGCATCTTTGATTAGTTCGTGTTTATACTTTAGACTGCTCATATTGATTCTGTTGCTCAAGTTTCATTGTTTACAAGTATGTCATACTCAAGGAGAGTCAGAATGATTCAGGCTGTCTGTGGTGATTTGTTATGCGATACGATGTGATGCGAACAAACAAGGCAAGACAAGACGACAAATGAAAGGAGGCTGTGGACAAGTAGGCACAAGCTTGATCAGACAATATCCTGTTTTATGGCAGTGGAAGCTAAACAGGGTCGCATAAGGTAGCGGCACAATTTTGGAAAACTATGCAGGCAAAAAGAGATGGAATTTTCCTGACATTGTGACAGTGATCGGATCCTGGACTGTGTAAAGAAGTGGAATAAGTGAGTGTGATGTTACCCGTAGTGTTCAGCGATGTTACAGGGGCTGGACTTTTTTAATGGATGAAATGGAGAAATGAAAACATCAGAGTCATGTAGCGCGGGTTAATACAAACATTTTAAGACCAAAATGACAAGACTCACTGCAGTAGGTATAGAGAGGGTGAGTTAATACAAACATTTTAAGACCAAAATGACAAGGCTCACTGCAGTAGGTATAGAGAGGAGGGCCATAATATTCCAATGTAGTCAGTTGGAGCTGGAAGCGCCTGCATGTGAACTTCCTATTTGGAAAGTGGCAGCTAGCGTGATAAATATGTTAATTTATATACATGATCTATGGATTAGATGCAAATTCAGCCTTTTATGTCCACTTCCAATACTGAAAAACAAACTGTTGATACAAGGATCCCATACATTTAGGGACATGGTGTTTGTTACTAGTTAATATGTTACTAGTGCAAGATTTTATAGATAATAACAAGATGCAATAAGCTTTATTTCTCTGGGCAATTCCCAGATGCGCCACTTTGCAGGCGGCTCATCCTGTTGCATGTTTTGATATCACGCCAACCTTAAACCCACCGCAAATCTAGTTATAAAGGTTCTGTAAGAGCGGTATCGTTGACGTGAGTATATCCAAAGAAATAAGTGTCAGTGCTCATGAAATCTCCTCTCCCTCTTCAGTATCAGATATAACAGCTGCCAGATCACGAGACTTGGATTAGGATCAGAGCCTGGCAGCGTTTTTTTCCTCTCTCCACTCAAATAAGCTGGTTTTAGCTGTTCATATGTTTCATTTAACGTGAGGAATCCAGTTATTTTCAGGGTAATGATTGCTGAAAAGGTTGAATAGTGTAAAAAATGATGATAATTCAAAAGCCAGCATGCCTCTTTTTGCCTCTGCATGTGAACTTATGTGCTAATAATTAGAACTCTTTATAATCTCTTTTGCACGACAGGTATTAACTAAACTAAACTGGAAAACGCAATATGGTTTCTAGATTTTTTTCCCATAGATTTCACTTTTAGAACGTACATTTGAATAAAAATGTATTTGAGTGGTTGAAGAGCACAGCATTAAATCTATTTATCTAATATTTATTTCAGTATAGGGAGCAGGTCTTGTCTCCATAGATCTAACCTATAACTTTGCATTATTGTTTGCAGATAATGTTCATCTCATAGTGTGAAACATTCAAGTCAAAGTTAAGATATTTCTGTGGAGACAATCAAGTAGTTTAACCTGCACCAGAAAAGCTGCACAGTTCAGCTTTTAAGTAAGGAGTCCAAGAAAAGGAAAATAATTTAGCCAATAGAGTCGTTGAGTTCTCTGTTATGGTTTACAGGGAACTGAAGCTGTTCCATTTCCATATCCCTAATTGCCTGATGCTTGTGCCTAAGTAGCAGTGGCATTCATTAGGTCTTCTTGCATGTTACTAGCAGATCTGGAGCTTTTCCTGTGATCACACCAGTTGCCGCCGGAGGCAAAAGACACCTTCCTTTGCACTAATCAGCCGAGTTTCACAGCCAAACATGTGAACGCAGAGCTGCAGCCTCGTTCCCCTTTGTTAACTCATGTTTTATTCTTTGCACCTGCACGCTCACTTCTCGTCCCTTTCTTCTATATTGGTCTGCGAGTGTTCTATTTGTATATTTTATTCTAGGGGTGGAAGATATAACACAATTAGGGATGGGATGAGATACAATTTCCACAAGGCGAGATACAAGATCAGGTCCACTGTCCACGAGAATGAGACGAGGAGTAACATAATTCCTAATGTATAAAATATGCAATTCAGTTTCCTATTTCTGCCTCACATTTTTTTAATTTAATATTTTGTTGCCATTCCAGTACTGGCTTTTGGAACAAGAAGAGATGTGACTCATGAGCACTTAAGATTTTTTTGTGCAATCTAAAATGCGGGAAATAAAATACAAATTTCCCAAAATTGCACAATTTTGTCATGCAACATATCTAATTACAACTGAATCAAAATCACACAATCGACACATACTGTAATTATTTTTATTGCATTATTAATACATAAATCTCAAATCTAATGACAATCGCAATGGTTTAAAATCACAAGTAAATATTTTTTCCCAATTCATTCATTCATCCCTATTTGAATTCTACATTAAAGTCTATCCACAAGAAATACATTTTATTTTTGACTCTTTTCTCTTCTTCTATTTACTAGAAAGCAAACTTGTTCTGCAGTGGTGTCATATAAATATTTGTGTAGTGCTTCTTGTTCTTTGGGGTTAAATGAGTATAACAGGAAAACACTTCACCAGCCTGGGTGTGCTCTGTTAAGAGTATTTCCCAGTTTCCACTATTATTCAGTCAGCAAAACGGTCTCTTTAGAGATGAAGTCCTGCACGGAAATGAGGAGGCTACAAAACATGAAGTTAGGTGACCTCAAACAGCCCCATCGGCTGTAAATATAATAAAAACAGCAACTTTATTAACTTATTTCTTAGCTCCTCTAAAACCAAACCAGAATGACCAGTGTTGTCCTGTTACTCTGGAATAGTTAATCCTGCTCTTCTTTTGCCAAATTATTGCATAATAGTAAAAATGCTGTAATTTGATAGTTGCATCGTTTCATTGTTAAACCTTGAAACAGAAAGTGCTGAAGAAACTGATTTTACTGATTTTGCTCCAAGGGTTAGAGCTGGACACATACGACAGGTTGGATGTGAGATTCATTCAGTTTGGCAGGTTCTCAAAATTCAAATTTCCAAACATTGTCTTGTTTACACACCCTTGGCGTATAAAACGATTGACTCGATCAGTCATGTGATGTCCACAGTCCTGCCCAGTGCACTGTTCTCTCCTCGTTCTCTCCTATCCCGTCGCTTGAATCGTTATTACGTACATATCTTTATATCAGAGGTTACCTGGGAGTGTGCCAGGGACATGTGACAGGTTGTTTGTGGTTTTTGTTTCACTCTGAGCCAACAGGATGTTTCTAAAGACTTGCGTTAGGCTTGGACTCACACGCTGCATTTGAATTGAACAGATTTCATTTCATGTTTTAACCACTTTCAGAAGTTTTTTTTTTTTGCAAACATGGTCCTTATTTGAACCTTTGCAGCTGTTGTAAGTAATGACATTTTTGTTTTTAATATATGTTGATTATATGTGGCACTTTGCTGCACTCATTTCTTTGTTTTTGGCATAGTTATGAGTTGTTATGAGTGTGCTAGTTAATAAGAGTAACTGATTACAGACTCTAGCCATTAGCCGTTCACTTTTGTATCCTACATTCCTTCTTTTGTTAAGACCAGAATACTTTCCTAAAGGAGATTAAATGAGCACAGGGCAAATATAGCAAACCAAACGAGGAATTAGATCAGCAACTGTTGCAGTGCTGTAAATACTTTATTGATCCTGAAGGAAATTCTAATTAACACAATTTTACTGTCACTTCCTAAAATCTTTTAAGGGCCCAGCTAAGTTAAACGTTTTTTAGAGGGTGATGTGTAATTCTCTCCCATTCATACCCAAAACTGTTTTGGAGCAAATGTATTTCATCTGTTATATTAATGGGCTGTTCTTGAGTGTTGTGAATGTTTTATATGAACTATATGTTTCAGCAGGGTCAAAGCCAATGTGCATTATGGTTCTGTGGCTCTTTAAACCATTTAAGTCTAATGTGCCTGGATCAGATTCCACCAAGGAGCAGAGTGGAAACTGTCAATGCTTCAATTATACATCGGGTTGAAGGCTTCATTATTGTATGACTGCTCATCTTTTATTGTCTATTATTGCTTTATAGTTCTTTTAGGGATGGAACATTATAACATTTTGTGAGAATCATATCGTAAATCATTTATGGCCAAACCACAGTATAATCACTCATTTACTTTCATTTACAATGTTCATAGAATAACTATATACAGTCTATATACGGCCAGATGTGATGCAAATGTGAAAGAGCCAGATAAAAATGGAGCTAACATATGAATTTAAATAACTTATGTTTTTTTTCCAAATTATCACAATTATTATTTTTGTATTGTTATATTATGATCTAAATAATCACAGTTCTCTTGTTGATTTCTAGTGAAGTAAAGAGTGATGTAGTGGATGAGACAGTTCACATTTAACTCTTCAGTGTTTGTTATACAACAGGAAGCCCTGCACTGTGCCAAGTGCAAACCACCTCTAGAAAAGTTTAGTTTGGCATGATGCAATTCTGATGTAAGTGTTGTGGTTTGCAAATTTTCTCAAATATGATGAGTAAAACATCTGATTTCATGATTCTCACGCCCACAATTTTACTTTTAATGCTGTTTTGTTGCCATTTTATTTTTTCATTTAACACTGGAGCTGTTTTTTTTTTTATTTGTCAGCAAAACACCAGGTCACGAGCTATCTGGAGTTAATTGTTTTATAGTACTAGTACTTGTGTTTACCGAGTTTACAGCCACACACTTTTTCACATCTCCTTTTGTGGTCTGTTTTTGCTTCTTGGCGTAATCTCTCACTGTTTAAATTTAATTTGTGCTCTAAATGAAACTTAAGTCTAATCTTTAGTCTGAGCCTCTCCTCTCTGGGGCTGATATGGACCGTTGGCTCGATGGTTGAATTATTCATTTCTGTGACTCACTCTTCAACCACTGCTCGTCTCTGCTGTTTCCACTGACATGTTTTAAACCTGATATTTTCCTACAAATCACACATATTCATATGAGGCGGTCTTGTATTGTTAGTGTGTTGTTATTGTTGTGTGTTTTAACCGCTACTCTAAAATATGGTGTGATGTAGGAGGCTCTTTTGAAAGTGATAGATTTTCACTTCCTGCTGTGTAATCACGTGTCTGCAAAGGTCATTGTTCAGTGAGTGACAAACTGTGAACACGACACAAACACGACACGAGCCTTTTCAGGAAGAGCCACTTACAGCCAGGACTACGAGTCTTAATGCTCAACTCTGTATTTACTCCACGATGTGCTCCTCTAGTTGTTTATATGATTAAACAGTTGATGGTGTCTTAGTCTAACATGTTTTAATTTATTTTAATCTTACTAGGCAACAAGGACTGCACCATATGAGGAAAAGATGTGATATTTCATTGTGTTGTGATAACATTATTTTTCTGATATTTTGGCATACAAAATACAATTTAAAAATGCACATTCCTATATTTAGTTAAACTGTGTCAAAATTAAAAACACTAAACCAAACCAAACCCAAATCAGAGAAAAATTATGATTAAATCTGCCTTTTTGCCCATTTTACTTAAAAAAAAAACATAAAATTGAGAACATTGTGTTGTTGAGAAATATTTGAGATTATTGCACCAATTTAGCATTGACATTTTTGTGATATGCTGTAGTCTATTTTATTGAGATTTAAGGGATAAACCACAGACACTAGAATCCACTGAATTAGCAGGAGATTCTGAGAGTGACTGGACAGTTTAATCGTTTTCATTTGTGAAGATGCTGTTTTCTTTGCCGTTTTTACACAGGATCAAAAAATAATTTCTTAGTCCAAACATTTTAATGAATGTTGAATGAGAACCATGAAGAAGTAACTGTCAGGGACATTTAATTGTGTCCAGTACGAGATGTTTTTGGATGAGATTCATGTTTCTCGGCCGTGGCTCAATATGAGAGAAGGCACCAGACTCACAGTTACTTCTGAAACATGTTCTTCTCTCATTGAATCAGTTCTATCTGATTTTTTTTTTTCCTTTTAATCAAGGTTTAAGGACTTAAGTTTGCCTTTACCCGATGTTGAACCATAAGTGGAAAACTTAAACTATATGACTGAAGGAGTTTCCATGAACTACAAAAAGTAAAAGTCAGGAGCCCTTTAAGATTTATTGAGTCGTAGTATTTCTCCAGATATGGATTTTACTGTAGCCATTAAGAGCCAGGTCGCTGCTAACCTAAAATCAATATTCCAATACTCCAGAAAGTTTATACACTTTCTTGTTCGTTCTAGCAAGATTTTCAGTGGGTATCGAGTTACTGTTTGAACAAGTCCACCCTGGACATGTAGTTTGTGAGGAAATGTGAAACATCATGATGCTCATCACCCAAACGTCAAATTAGATCAGAGGGGAACTCTTACAGGGAAATGGCATTGCATAAGTACACTCTGAGTCCCCTCTCTCTCACGAGGA
>KN501503.1:631-16926 GCA_000787155.1 Scartelaos histophorus | reverse complement strand
AAACCTGTGTACACCTATCCCTGGCCTTATTTGGCTTTTTAGTCCAAATTTGTTTAAAATCTGATTTTTGGGTCAAAGTCGTGTCTGTACAATCAACTTTAGGATCAACTCGGGCCAGTACATTTGAGTTTTCAGGTTGGACAAACGGCCGCCAACAAGTCAGATGGAGGTTATTACGTGACGAGCACAAATACTGGCATCTACTGGTACATGAGGAGCCCCTCTCAGCACCGCCCCCTACTGGCACCGCCGGGCACTGCGATGTCCCGCTGTGTCCAGGGAAAAGGGCTCTGGAGGACTTTCAGATTTTGCTTTAGTGGGCCTTTAAGTAACCAGACACAGCATGGTGAACATTTGCTATATTATCATGCTTTTTGATTTGTTTTTTCTTGCTAAAAGGTGTGGTTTGGTCATATTTTAATAGGGGTTTACTGCGATAATTTAACTATAAGTGTGTAAGTGTGCTGTGTAAATGTCCGTCGGATGCTTTTCTCCCTGGACACATCATTGCTCTACCTGGAATGTTCCACGGTGTGACATTAAACAGCTCTACTTTACATTTATTCAGTTACAGGTGATTTTATAGCTCAAGAATACCTGGAAAAAACAGCATTCTGAGTGTGAGCAGAGTCGCCTCTCCACAGATCTGACCTGTAACTTGGTCTGGCTTATTCTCCGTGTTTTTAAAGGTTTAATACCACATTCCAGTAACATTCCCTACTGAGAAAACTATTTGACGGACCCTGCACCAGAAAAGTTACACAAGCCTCTATGATAAAGTGCTTTTAGTAACAAAATAAGTCTGATAAAGCCATAATTACAGCTCACACCGAGAACACACTCGCATCATGTTCTCTCAGTGCTCCCAGCGCTTGAAACCAGCTCTGCTCCGATTATTTACCGTTGTTTGGTGCTAATTAGCCGCCGCACACAGGGACGGCACTGGTGCATGTACTGTAATGGGCTCCCCTACACAGATCCTCATTTGTGGCCTGCATCTCCACACTGGCCCTGTGGGAAAACGGCAATCTCCCCGTCTTATGTACTGTGCCCCTGTTTGTAATGTACCTAATGTTTCCTGCTTTTAAGTGGCTATATTAACATAAATAATGGTTCTAAATAGATAAGAAAATAAAGTAAGAGGTGTTATCCATTCATATTGGGCATACTGTATAAACGGTACAAGTGGTGTTAAATAAGTGCCTCTAAACCGCGGTTGCAGGTTCAACTGCAGCCCAAGGATATGTTTGTGTCGTAATGTATATAGTTTTTTTAAAGGTGTGCTGCATGGCAATAAATATAAATGTTATCTTGTCTAGTATTTATTCATTTACATGTTTTTTTTTTTATATTATGCATTGTTCCAGTAAGTGGGGTCGCCTCTCCACAGAGCCGATCTGTAACTTAACCTGGAACTTAAAGTTTACTTTCCAAGAACCGTGATATCGTGTGACAAAAGATACTGATCCTGATTTGTTTCCCTTGTATCTAACATTCTTATATTTTGATTTAATTTGATTTAATTTCAACAAATAAAAAAATTAAAACAAATCCTGTAACTGATTCTTCCCATGTATCTGACTAAAATTTGTCTTGTCTAGAATTTATTCATTTACAATTTTTTTTTTGTATTGCTAAAAATACCTTGATATTATGCAATGTTCCTATAAGCGGGGTCGCCTCTCCACAGAGCTGATCCATTATACCATGTGACAAAAAAAAAATATCGATCCTGATTTGTTTCCCTTGAATAGAGCAATCTTATATTTTAATTTGATTTGATTTAATTTTAACAAAAAATAAATTCCTCCTAACTGATTCTTCCCATGTATCTATTGTCCAATTATGAGGAAGTGCAAGTTAGCATGCTAGTTGTTGTCAGCCAAACACACTCCAGGCTCTGAGTGCTTTGAAACGTCATTAGAAACTCACTGTTGTGAATTATTTGGATGCAAAAAATCAACAGTTTTAAGAAGGTAAAAATCAGTTACGGCGCCTTTAACAAACGCAGTATGCAAAAGCAATAATGAAATACATTTAACACCAAAAAATAGTCAGATTTTACTGATTGGATGCAGACCAAACTTGATTAAAAATGTGATTATTTGCACTCATTTAGATCATTATTCGTTATGGAAAGTGAACAAAATATATGCCCGTTCCGGTGAGGGGTGGAACATTTGAGGCTTTACATTTATTATGGATCTTTTGGCTCCTTTGTGGGATCTGAAACTTTTTTATATTAATTTATATGACAGATGCCAGTATGAGAACCCATTTGTCTACAAACTAGTCTCAGAGTGAAATTACCAAGGCTCATATTTGTTTAAAATGGTTCAAACTGAGAGTGAGTGTATGTATATCTTTGGAAATGATTAAATTCTAAATAAAATGTTGCACTACAATTATAATTATTCAAATACTAAGTGTTATTAAGATGCTAAATGTGTTTTTTGTGCACAAACCTCTCACTGGTGTTGCCTGCTCTATTTCTGTCCTGGTTATTGGGTTGGATCAGCGATAATCAGTATAAAAATGCTTAATAATTAGAGAATAACCCTTTCTAATTTTTTCTCTTCTTATCCCATGCAATCTTTCATCTTTATGAGCTCTTTTCCTTCTTCTGCATCCCTACTTCCCTATTTTTAATTAATTCATTATTACAGTTATTATTATTATATTAATTTACATTGTGTATTTGTAAATTTATATATTATTACTACTATTACTGCTATCAGTATTATTTACTTAATCATTATTATTTATTTTTTATAATTTAATTTTTTTTCTTTGGGTTGTTTAGCCTGTGGATGCAGTGGTTGACATTCAGATGTGTCCTCCTGTACTAATGTTAAAAATGCACAATAAACAAAGTTCGGCAAAAAAAAGCCAAAAACATTTTTAAAAAGCATAACAAATAGAAAGATTTGGTTCTTTTAAAAAAAATGAGATCTGGATCCACCCCTTTATGTTAAGGTATCGTTCAAAAGAGCCACAAACAATCAGAAAGTTTTATTGCTGTTGCCAGTGACGAAAATTCAAGCTACAGAGACAGTTGAGGAGAATTTGCCTCATTTTGGCTGCGGTTTCTTCTCCTCACGTTCGGTTAGGTGTGACCCGATAACAGCCGATAAATCTGAGCGTCAGAGGAGTGGGGGACACAGAAATGCAAGATACAAACTCAGGAAACGAAAGAAAGTGAAAATAAACTTCATTCCTCACCTCTTAAAGTGCAGCATCTCACCCACATTATCCATAGAAATCGTCCTCCACAAATGACGACATCCAGTCCTCAAAACTGAAGAATTAATCCAGTTTGAGGCATTTTTTGAAAGTAAAAAGGCAAAAGTCGATCCTCACGTGTGTCTTTTTTGTCCTTTTTAGCACTTCAGAGTCTCAGAGCGAGCGGTTTTACTGTAGACGGGAAACATCCGACGCCATCGCGCTCACAACTTTAACTATACTTTTATCCGCAGCCATGTCCCGCTTCAGTATTTGCGCTTGGAAATTGAAAGTCTCGCAAGTTTCTCCTCGTGTGGTTAATAATCGTTGAAGACCAAAAACTCCTGTAGTGTGTCGCGCCATTAAAATGGAAATTTGGTGTAACTTTGAGGCTAAACACACCCGCGGAGACCTGAAAGACGGTGGTTTTTGTTTAGTGTCTCATTAAAACTCACCGCAGGCTTCCAGATCCTCACACATGTTGTTGAGATGAGGAAAAAGTAGGTCATCGCATTTGTTCACATGCACGGTGGCGCTGTAGAGATCTGCTTATTGGTTTTCTCTTCCTTTACAGAACACAGTATGTAAGATTTTTGATTTTTAACAATGACCTCATAAAAATATTAAAGAAATTCCTTGAAGCAGGTGCATTGGAGGAAAATCATAGAGAAAATTCACGCAAAATGTGAAATTTATTAGGACATGCAACATTTCGGCACTAGGCCTTCATCAGCAAATATTGTTTTACAAGTAAGACGGATTTTTTTCTGTAATAATGACGCCAAAATCAACTTCAGAAAATGTTCAGTTTACACCTACCCCCATCCCCACTTATAGCTCTGTACTTACTTGCTGTTCCCAGATTTGAGACTCTTAAAAATGTTTTAAAAAAAAACCCAAAAACTAAATTTTCTAAAACAACAAAGAATCTGTAGTTGTATTTTGTTGATTTCCTTCTGCTCTCAAAACTCTCCCCTCTGCAGTATCTACATCTACATGCAGTACCAGAGCTTAAGTAGTTTTAAAAGAATGAATAATGCATAATATAAAACCTTTAAGCGTTCAACAAAACAAGGACATTTTTCTGAGCGAGTAATTACGGCTTTTGTCAAGGCAGAAAATATAAGAAGTGAAGAAATGCTTGTGTTTATTGGGGGGAATCATAAACATAGTGCACATTAGAAAACCTATTGCATTAAGACGGATATAAAGGCACCAATTGGTTGTTAAACGCTTTTACCAAGCTTAATAAAAATTTCTAAACTGCCGCCAACGAGACATTTTGACAGTACTTAATTTTTTTTTTTTTATAATTGCAAACAAATACATAATTTTTGCCAACAGATGCAGTCATATCGCCCACCGTTGATTGTGATGACTGATTTTATTTCTTTAAGTATTCTCAAGTCACTTATTATTGCAATTCTAGCGTCGACAGATGTTATGTCAGCATCTGTTAAGACCCAGTTTTGACTGGTGATGTGCTTGAATTTGCATAACGCCACAGGAAACCTCTTAAAAGTTGGAAAAAGTTTTGTTTCTCACCGACTTTAATTTTGAAAGTTGAATTCTGAATTTTCTTTTATGCCACACGACACCCCCTACCCACTATGACACTTTGCCAACTGTATCTGCAGCATTAGACTCATCCATCTCCATGGAAATAAGCTTCTAATGTCTCCAGGATAAATTACAGGTCAGATCTGTGGATACGTAAACCACGATCAGAATGTATGTTTAATTATTTTTTTTCCCCACCTGCTACTGAATAAATGCAAAATGGATAGTTTAATTTCACACTCCACCCATTTTCTTTTGCTTATCCTGGGCCAGGTCATGGGGGCAGCAGTCTAAGCAGGGACTCCCAGACTTCCTTCACCCCAGACACTTCCTCCAGCTCCTCCAGGGAAACCCCGAGGCGTTCCCAGGCCAGCCGGGAGACATAGTCCCTCCAGCGTGTCCTAGGACTTCCCGGGGGCCTCCTTCCGGTGGGACATGCCCAGAACACTTCACGAGAGAAGAGCTCAGGAGGCATCCGAACCAGATGCCCTCAGCTGACTCCTCTCAATGTGAAGGAGCAGCGGCTCTACTCCGAGCTCCTCTCGTGTGACTGAGCTCCTCACCCTATCTCTAAGGGACCAGCCGCCCTGCAGAGGAAACTCATTTCAGCCGCTTGTGTCCGTGATCTCGTCCTTTCGGTCACTACCCAGAGCTCATGACCATAGGTGAGAGTAGGAACATACTGACCGATAGACTGACCGGTAAATCAAGAGCTTTGCCTTTCGGCTCAGCTCCTTCTTCACCACAACGGTTCGATACAGCGACCGCATCACTGCCGACACTGCACCGATCCACCTGATCCACCTGTCAATCTCACGCTCCGTCCTCCCCTCACTGTGAACAAGACCCCGAGATACTTGAAAGATTCAAAGATTCTCCATCCACCTGCAGAGGGCAAACCCCCTTTTTCCGGTCGAGAAACACGGCCTCAGATTTAGAGCTGCTGATCTGAGGCCAGGTTGAAAAGCCTCCACCAGAAAAGTTACATAGTGCATCTTTAAAGTTATACTCCATGAAATGCCAAGGCTAAGGTGTCCAAATGCCTTAAAATCCCTTTCTAAATAAGAGTATACATCTGCATGATTTGCTGTGTTGTTCCCATTACATTGGCACAAATTTTCTAACATTTCAAATCTGTTGGTGATCAGTGCAAGTTGGTTAAGCGCACATTCACCATCTGTGTTGTAAGCAGCTCCATTACTGTGGAAAGCCATAGTCCCCGAATGTGACTGTTTATACTGTAGCAATGTCCCCATTCAACATGATGAGTTCTATCAGTGCGAAACTCGCCTACACCTGCACTGCACTAGACTGTACGCTGTTAAAACATGAGCCTGTAACAAACTCGCACATCCAGGATTTCACACGTACTGATCTGGAAGCGTCTTTGTCCCACCCACTGAGCTCCCTCTGAGCCCGAGTGCTGAGTGTGGGTGGGTCCCCCTTTTCTTTTGACCTGATGGGAGCTCAAATAGGCCAACTGCTCCAAAGGGCAAATCTTTGGAGTAACGCAACTGTAATTATAGGTGAGATGTGTTATTATAGAAGTTATAATAAGACCGGAGCACCACAGGCTGTGCAAACACTTAGCAAGAGTGCATTAGTCCACCACATCACCAACACTATATCTGTACCACAAATGTGACAATATCATCACAATAACACGTCACATTGACCTAACACAAAAAAATAACACAAAAAAGAGGATCATGTAGAATTTTAAAAGTGCTGTATTGTGCAAAATTCTCCCCTTAAGCTTTAAGTCACATTAGAATGTTCAGCCAAAGCTCAAAAGCTCCACCTTGTGATGTCATGATGAGGACCCCTCCCTCCTTCATGTCCTGGATTAATCTGTCCTCGTCCTGTTAGATCAGTAGTTTCCTTCTGCCAATAGTTTTGGCCTACAGACTTACAACCTTATTGGCAGTGGATACGTTCTGGTCATCTATGCCTGTCTGTCCATGGGAGTGGATCTCTCCTTCACTGTGGTTCTCCTCGAGGTTTCTCATTTTTTTTCCTTGCCAAAGAAGGAGGGTCTAAGGCCAGGAGATGCTTGGACAATTATCCATTTTCCTGATTGTTGTTGGACATTCTGTATTTTTGAATTATGTTTCTTATTCTGCTTCATTCTCTGACATCTCTGTTTGCTAAATTAACAATTTTGTGAAGCCTACGGAAATAACTGTTGATGTGATTTTGGGCTATACAAAAATAAATGTAATTGAATTGAATTGAAGGTAGTTTCCACATTAATATTTACCCTTCACATGTTGTTGAGCAGAGAATGACAATTACAGGGTTGAAATGATCCAAATGAGGATGCATATATTTATCTGTATGAAGATGATGTATTGTTTTCAGTGTCCTGTGCTCATTGGCGCGTCGGCTCAAATACATTTTTATCTTCTGAATTTTACTTCCTCGAAACGGATGAGCTCCTCCCACCTGTGTAACATCTATAGCGTTTGGACCAATCAGAGCGCGAGCTGCTGGAGTGAAGCTAGCGCAGGCTCAGAGCGGGACTAGGTCGTACAAAGCTAACTTTTAGGCATTTTGAGGATTTAAACATTTTAACGTTTATATTGCGAAAATAGAAAATAATCCCTACAGACTCCAACCTTTGTGAAAGCTCTGGATGTCCTGATAGCTGAACAAGGACAGGCTGAATTCCCAAAAATTGCATTGCGCTCTGTAGGAGAATTCTTTATGGGCCCAAGCTCCAGGGAGATAGAGTACCTGGAGCGTCCACTAGTTGGTCTGGAGCTGGGACAGAACAGAAATGTCTTATCCAGTTTTTATTATAGATTCATGGTGATATCACAAGATTGTTTTCAGTTGGACACCCCGGCCTAAATATGCAGGATTTGCATGTTAAAAATGTGTGAATGAAACAAACACGACTCCAGGTATGTTTGTCGAGAGAAAACTTATAAAAAATTATAACATAGATCAAAAAATAGTCATATGGGCTCTAGGGTGAGTGGGGAAACTTTTTTTTTTTTTTTTCAGTCGAAAGTGGAGTCAATGAAGCAGGAAACGCGCCTCTGCTCACTTCCTATTTGAAACGCAGCAGTTAGCAGATTAGCCGTGTCCATTTACAGACCACAGCAGTTACACAATAATGCGGCGTGTGCTTAATGAGGTAAACGCGAGCTAAGGCAGCGCCACCCTCGGCATCTCTGAGCTCTGTGGTTACAGACGGCAGCAGGTGCGAGCCGGAGTCACGGGTTCATCATAAGTTTGACGAATGAAGTTGTTTACACGTGGAGCGGCGGACGGGCAACGCGCCATCATTAAGACGGATGGTTCTGAGCTCGCCGCCCGCTCCCTCTCCCCACCTAACGTACGACCCCGCCGCAGGACGCCTTCATTTACATCCACCGTAAGGATCAATAAGAGCGCCGTTTAAGAATCCATCACTCCTGTCGCCGACGCCTCGTCTGAGCCTCAATCTGGGCGTGATCGGTTTAAGCATGTTTTTCATGTGACACCAAACAGACACGGGAGATAGAAGTGGAGCTATTAAGGAGGTTTATGACTTTGCAGCTGATGCCGTTGACTTTTCCTAAGGAGTGAAGCTAATTATAGGCTCGGCTCTGTCTGAAGCTGAGTAGTTTATTTTCTTCAATCGTGCACTTAATAGACTTACGAATGTCTAAACAACAAGCAACAACTAAAGCTAAACTAAAATATTTTCGATGGTTTCACAAACTGTATGACTAAATCGCGAGGTTTAAAAGTTCACAGCTCCAGACTCATGTTTTCACGCTATACGAACAGTTTCAATGGCGCGAAACCCTCAAAATGAGAGGCGTTTTTGATACAATTTTTATATTCTTGCAAGCTACGATTGCCGAAAAGGAGCTGGTCGTGAGGTATTAATTGGTTCTTGTTACCTCACGAGAACCGACATACAAATAAGCCAAAACTCGGGCCGATCCAAGTGAAAAATTGGCTCAGAAAGGGCCAAAAATCACATGGGTAGCATAGAGAAAAAAATAAGTGCGTTCTCTATTCCAATTCCTACACATAAGAAAAAAACAACAACTTTATCCTTTGAAATCATCCACATTTATCCTATTCACTGACCTTCTTCTTTAGCCTAACTATACTATTATTTTACTCAGGTTAAACTTTAATCTGTGTTTTATTTTAACGCAATTTGACCATAAAGAAGTGATTTAGTTCCGCTCGAATAACAAATCAGCCACATCAACATTGTGACTTAACCTCGACCAACTAAAAAAGGACCAGAACAGAACCAATCCAAGACCAAACCCAGACTAAAAGTGGCTTCAATTTAGGACTAAATTATAGCAACCATTTAAGTACGAGATCAAATCAAATCTCTGTTTAATTTTATGTTAAAAATAAACTCTTAAAAGACCCTGTTCTCAATTTTCCCTATGTATTTAAGCTAAATCTCTGCAAAAAAAGGTTTAAACTATCCAATAATCAGGAAATGCGCATTAGCATACTAGTAGTTGGCCTTGCTGGTTTCTGGGAATTGGGAAAAATACTTAAAAATACTTAATAAATCTCACTGTAGTGATTGATGTAGTGATTAATTAGAACATTCATAATACATAAGGTAAGTAAGGAAGAAATTTGGACCACTGAAAACCGTTTAAAATGCACCGTTTCTGATTTTACGTCTTGAAAAATGTGAATAAAAGAAGTAAAAATCAGGTACAGCGCCTTCAAAGTAAGTTAACATGATATAAAACTGTTGTTCAGATCGTAATGCCAAGGAGAATTTTAAACATTTCATTAAAAAAAAAGGTTAAAAAAGGCCAGGAAAGACGAATTATGAGCAGAAATTCATATTCGAACGTGCGCCATTATCAACTGCTGCAAATCTACTTTTAGAGAGCTTGGATTTAACTCATATCCACACAGTATATTGTAAAAAAATAAATAAACGTGGGATGAGAAACGATGTCTTAAACTCCAAGATACAGACTTATTTATTGGAGGTCCAAGAAGCAACCGTGAGCATCTGGAGGTTCACTGAAAACTCGCATTTATTGGGCAGTGATTTGGAAATATTTCTTAGTTTTTGTTTTTTGTCTTTCCATCTGTTAACACCATCTTGATTAATGATGATGCTGCGGAGCCGGTAAATATCAGGCATAAAAAGGGGCTGAAATTATAATTACCATTTATTTATTTTAACAGCGTATTGAAATACATTTGACTGAAAACCACCTGTCACCTTAAACGATATGTTTTAATTCCAGGCAAATTTTAAAATGTAGTTTCTAATGAACTTTTTCAAATATTTACAATGTCAAATATGCGTAAATCTATGTTTGACGTTTATATTTAGCATTTTTAGTGTTTTTATGCACATGAATTGGCTACGAGCTTAAAAAATGTCATGTGGTGCGACCAAGAATAACCAAGTTGTTTTATTTTCTAAAACATGGTTGGATGTTAATGATTTTCCAAGTCATATGAACATGAGATTGAGATTTGAAAACATGAAAACGTGAGATTTGAAAAAAATGGACACGCTCGGCCAATATTTGTTTGAATATTATGAGGGAAATATCTATTCAAGAAAGATTAAATTTCATGTGGGACTAAAAACACTTCAGAAAATATCCCAAAAAATAAAATAACTAGTTCTGTTTTTCGATTTTACGTATTAAAAAATGTAAATGAAGCAAGTTAAAATCAAATATATCGCCTTCAAAGTCAGATAAAAATAAAATAAAACTGTTGTTCAGATCCTAACGTCAGGGAGAATTTTAAACATTTGATTAAAAAAAAAAAAAAGTTTGTGTAGTACAATATTGGCCAGGAAAAACTGTAATTACGCCAAAAAAAGAAAGAAATTTGATTAGATTTAGGGTTATTTTAAAAATCAGCAGTTAAGGGCGGACGGTCGCACCACATGACATTTTAACACAAAAAACATGCAGAATAACTCAGGATTTCTGAAAAAAAAATTGATTTGGTTCCATGCATTTTTGTATATGGGTAAAATCTGCCAACTCCACAGTACAGATATATTGTATAAGGTTAAAATATGAGCTTAAATAAAGAATAAAGAGCTTTGTTGCTGCTGCTGTTGTTGTTATTAGCATTACTGTGAAGGCAAAACTCCGCTCTGGTGTCTGAAGGTTGTGAAAAGCACTTCTAAACTCCTCACTGTGATCTAGGCCTGAGACGTTAGTTACTCTATCGATTTATCGTCACTTATATTACGCAAAACTGACTCTTGTGAACTTTAAGCCACGTGATCATGTTTTAACCTCACCAAAAACAGACCTGGAGTTGTTTGAGTAACTCTTTACTATTAGCCCGTCTACATCTACATCGATATGATTTTAGCGAATGTGTAGGGAGATTAAAAACACACCCGAGCACTTCCTGCTTAAATATGCAGGAGGGATAGTCCGGACCTCGTTTCCTAGTGAGCCAGAGAGTTGTAGAAACATTATTCTATCAACACAAATATTCAAACAACAAAAGAGTCGGAACCCGAATAGTACTTCATGTTGGAGCTTGTGGAGGAACCGAGACTCACCACACCCGCATATTCTGGTTTTATGTGAAACTTAAGACATTTGGACACAGGTAGCATCAACAAATGGGCAAATATTACTCAGTATTACTCAAAATGTAATGACGTTATACATGGGAGATCTACCCGACTTACCTGGTAATGTTAGACACCTATTTAAAATGATCTGTGCCAGTGCCAAAAGGGCAGTTCCTCGTAAATGTCCAGACCCACCTTCACGAGAGGACAAATAATAAACTGAAGAAATGCATAAAATAGCTAAGGCTTCAAGCTAATCTCCAACATGCAAGACGGGCTAAATGGTTTAAAAACTGCAGTGAGGTTTAGTGAACAGTTAGAGCTGCTTTCCTTTTCTTCTTATATATTCACACTAGGGCTGCACGATATATCGAAAAAATATCGTCATCGCGATAATGGCACGTGCAATATCCACATCGCAAAGATGCGCGATATTTTTTAATTGTTTTATGTGTAAATCGTGAGTTTATTGCGTTCTGGAGTTCACAATTCCGACGCGCCCTTAAACGTAATGTTTTGCTAGCTAGAGCGAGCGCGTGGACTCGCAGTGCATGACGGGAAAACACTACAGTCACCATGGCGGGTAATGAAGAAGTCAGTGAAGACGACAACAGCCAACAACTTGTGCCTAAAAAGCACAGCAGCTCCGGAATTTGGGACTTTGGCTTCAGACGGGACGACGTGTCACAGACGCAAGTGCTGCGCAAGTCGTGCCGGAAAGTTATCGCAACGTCGAGAGGAAACACGACGAACTTACACAGCCACCTCGAACGCAACCACAGGGAGCTATACAGTGATTTTATTCAGTCAAAAACTTCAGCAACCAATGTTACGCAGGTACAGTCGCAAAAACGAAAAGCACAGACGAGCGGTACTCCTTATGAAAAACGTCATAGAGGCAAACATGTGAATGTATGAAGCATTTTTTTTTAGGTTAAAAGAAAATATCGCAATAATATCGTTATCGCAATGCTTGACACCCGTATCGCATATCGCATTCATTTTCAATATCGTGCAGCCCTAATTCACACATGTGCATACATACACTTGTAACTCTGGTTTTATGTCTACACACCTATATCTGTGTGTGTGTATGTGCATATTTGTGTGTTTGTATGTTTTTCCCGTCATCTGAAAGCAGCTAATTCCTTGCCGACTGGGCCTGTTTTTTTGTTTCTATTCTTACAACAACCCACAAACATTCACATCGACAGTGGCGTTATAATAGATTTGCTTCAGGTGCTTTAAAATGTTTCTGTTTTTCAGGTTTTTCAGTCAAAATCAGGTACATCTCCTTTAAATCATTAGTCCAGACACTTGGAAAATCTTGACAGACATTTTTGTACGGACAATTCGATGCTTTTTCGACCTTTTTTTTTTCCGCGACGTTTTTTTTCCTCGTTCATTGAGTCTGGAGACGTAATTTCCAGGACAAACAGGTCAGCCCGGTACGCTCGCTCACTAGCCGGTGTGCAGTGCATTGTGGGAAATATCCGTATAAGTGAGACCAAGGCCGTGCTTTTCAAACAGTCGATGGTCCTTCAGTTCGGGGCAACTCAGAAGTTCTTAAGACCATCACAGACAGAACGTAGAGATGTTGTTCTGCACGTATCTATGTATTTTTTCCCATTAGGTTTCAGATTTGTGTATTTCGGTCATAATTTTGTTTGTTTGTAATAGTGTTAAATAAATAAATGAACTGGATTTCAAACTTTATTATGCTATTTTGTGATCTACGTTATAGTTCCTCCGTTTACATGAGAATTTTTAATCTGACTAAGAATAATTAAATTCGGGAATAAAAATTAATTCCGCTTTAAAACGTCCATGTAAACACTTTATTCCTAATGATTATTCGGAATTAAACTTTATTCTGATTTAAGTGGGTGGTTTATTCCCATTTTAAAGCCGATTTAAATAATTTCGCGATCATGTAAAAGTTTTTTCCGCTTAAAAAATAATTCAATTCAGCTTCTGACGCGATGACGTTCTGCAAAAAGGCCCTCGGAGCAAACTTTGGTCTCAAAACGAAACCATTTTTTTCATAAGTCGCTGTAAGAACTACAGATAATGAAAAGAGCGGCGGCAGAAAACAGCAAAAGCGGAAAGAAAAAACAAAACGTCGGTAGCAGCTGATTGTGAGTTTTCTTCTGTCGACGTAAATACGTTCGTTCTGTCCAATCAGAATCTTCCCCAGGGAATAAAGCCGACTGAACGTGTTTGTCATGTAAAACTTAATTCAGAATTATTATTTCCATGTAAACTTGAAGGAAAATAATTTAAATCCAATCTATTTAATTTGGAATTTAAAATTTCATGCGATACGTGTCCAATGTTTCCTCACCAAAAATATACCTGGCGTTGTGTTTCAATCGCACGTTTAACACTCAAACCCTGTGTGTTAAACAGAAAACACTCTGTTCCACCTTGTGATGTCATGTGGTGAAAACAGGAAGAGCTCTACTGTGTTTTTTAAACTCGATACACCTTCACAAAAATCATCTGGATAGTTTCAGCCCTGGAATTGCCAATCTCTACTGAACTAAAGATAAAACGTAGCTGTTAACTTGACCAGAAGAGCATTTAGAGTTTTGGAGGTGTGGACCAATCAAACACTACTCCAGGTATGTTTTTGATGAAGTAAGAGCATCATAACATGGCTTTGAGCTCGCAAGAATCAATTTGGCGTAAATATAGGAGCTGTTTCTGCGTCACGGTTCGATATTTGAGTGGACGGGGCTAACGGCTCATTTTGAAACCCGTTCTTCACTCATGGTTCAGATCCAGACACAGGCTCTTTCACTGTGCCCAAAGCCCCGAGGACTCTCTACATAAAGCCTGCGGTACTGAGCAGACTGTGGACAGATCGAGTGCGCGGAGGCCCGAGGAGGTGTAGGCGCCCAGCCGAAGCCCCCATCAATCTTCGGGCGGAGCAGGGGTCTCATGGTGCTTTGGCTCGTGATGAATGGGACGCTGCCGACGGACGAGGAAGCTGCTGTAATATTTGCCCAGGTCCGGGTGAGGAGTGAGCCCACAGTGCAGACAGCTCTCAACTACATCTCACTGCTTGTCTATTGTCCTCGTTTTGGTCGACCACTATTTACAATATCGGGTTTTCTAGCTGAGCAAATTAAACATGACTTTTGTGCGATGTGTGGACGTACAAAAATGTTACGTACAGGAGCTTACACGTTAAGTTTAGAGCTGTAAAAAGAGAAGATTTACGGTTCAACAACTGAATTTATGGTGTTGAGATGTTTAGAGAAGAGCCTTCAACACATCTGTGCAGAAGTTTCAGCAAATTGGTGGAAATTCAAGTTCTTCTGGCTCCATTGACTTTACAGTGAAAAATTGTCTCTGTAGCTGCTGCTGTGAGGCTCATTTTGGTCTGAAAATGTTTGTGTTAACCCTCTCTCCATGATCTTGATATTTTGTCCTTGAATAAATTTCTCTTCCTAATATGGAACTGCCTTTAAATTCTCTCTTACAACTGCTAGCCTCATGAACTTCATTTGACTGAATACTCCCTTTGTGCACTTTTATACAGCCCATGTTCCCTATGTACACCTTAAGCAATAATTACACGTACAGTTTTATAAATGGGACCCCAGACCTTTAAAGGTAAATTTATCCCCATTGAGAATGTTCAGAAATCTGGTTTTAACTTCATATTTTCATGGAAATGGATGCAGCTGATTAAACACAAGGTTGTGCAGGTTCCTTCAAAGTCTGAACTCCGAACTCTGCTCTTAAAAACACTTTGCTTCAGACAGAAGCCAAAAATTAAGCACTCAAAAGTAGAAAAGTAGGAGCGCAACAATAATCAAAATACTGTGATATCGCATCATCAAGAGTCTCGATATTATCGTGGGCCATCACAATATATCGAATCACAAGTCTGTTTGCTTAAATCCATTGTTGTGGTGCAGAAATAGTTAAAAAAAATTAAATAAATAAACATTGCTAACTACATAGACCATGATTCTTTGCTATTTCAGCGCAAACTATGTGAAGAAATATGTTATTAAGCACTTTTACATGTTATTTTTGTATTATAACTATAAAATATCCAAATAATATCGTACCGTGAGATGCATATGGAGAAAATATCGTAATGACAGATTTGAATATCGTATTTAGCAAATGACTGGTCAAAGCATTTTATAAAGCCAGTGTCGTTTTATGTATAAAATCGTGATATCGTGAGCTTTTCCACCATATCGCATTAAATATCGTACGGTGAGGTTCATACCGTGACGATATCGTACTGTCAGACTTGGATATCGTTACATTTCTGCTCAAAAGGTTCAAAACGCTTTTCAAACTTTTCTCAACCGGATTCATCAGAAGTCCGACTCCCAGTTTGCTCTAAGTTTTCATAATTCCGTCAAAAGTGCCGCACATTTGTCTTCTGATCTGTTATATGAGGATATTTCACGTCATTTAAATATCTTACAGACATGGAGTCGTTCTTTTCAAGGCCGTGTATGTAAAGGTCTGAACTCCAGGGTTATCCAGCGACTGCAGCTTTTTAATCTGCTATTTGGATTTGATTACAATTCATCTTGAAGCTTTAATAGATTTTCTAAATAATCACCAGCGACTTCCTTAAGCATTTGAATCTTCTCATATGGCAAATAATAATTAAAAATACCATGCCACAGCCGTCTTACTATTTCATTTTGAACCAACCCTGGAAGAGGAGGGATGATGGCAGGATGACATATTTATCACATTATAACATTTATAATTTAAATGCTTCCTCAGTATTTATAGATAAATACCTTAAAATCTTTAAGAATTGTTGTTTTTTTGAGAAATGTGCTTTTCTGTTGTATGTAGTGTGTTTATGATTATTAATCCCCTTTTGGCACAAACTCAAAATACAAACCAATCAAACAATTTATGGGGTTAAACTTTTCTGCTCGTTTCCATGGAGATTTTATTGATGGACCTCGAATGT
>JACN01003999.1:0-12841 GCA_000787155.1 Scartelaos histophorus | reverse complement strand
TCCTGGTTTAGTCTTGACTTAGTCTTGTTTTAGTCCTGGTTTACATAAAGAGTAAGCCTCAATATTCAAATTAAATATGTTTAATTTTATATGCATATGATTCCCTTTGTGGCCCCAAACCACAGCTTGAAACAACCTATTAAGTACAGTGGCAATGGAAATTATAGTAACTTTGATATAAAAATAATAATAAAAAATGTAATAACAATAATAATATAGCAGATAATTTGGTTCTTGCGTAGTTAATTTGTAAATGCTTTAAATACTAGGACTTGCTTGAGCATTAACATACAAAAAAGAACCCGCTAACAGACTTTCTCACTCTTACTATGTCTCCAAAGTGACAAAAACAAGCCCGTAGCAGGAGTAGCTTCAAGCGTATCATGTCTTCCTGGCGTTACCCGATCTGTGTTGCCATTATGTCATTTTTCAGCCTGCTTTAAAGAAGAAAAGCCACCTGCAGCCTTTGTCACGCCGGCTCCTCTCGCCATCTCCTCCGAACGGGATAGGGGACAACCACCCAAAATACAAGAAACTCTGTGAACTCTGCAACGGGGTAATAAAGCTGTGCACAACATATCACACATGTGTTATTATCAAAATATTAGTTAAAACTGCAGGAGAAAAGACTTAAGAGGTTTAGTAGCTACTTTTTAATACCCAGACTCCATAGTTATAAAGTCTGCATAGTTCTCAATTCACTATTTGTTCAGAATTAATGGAGTTTTTGCTTCATTGAGGCTAATTAAGGTACAAAAGTGGCACAAATTGGTATCAAATATTAACCAAAATCAAAATTAGATAATGATTTCACCATGTTCCTCCAATATTTGTATTTCTGAGTAAATATGGAGTTAAATTTCTGCAACATCAGTATCCAATAGCAAATGTCTTTATACTGATTTAGTTCCTCTTATGTTGTCTAGTCTTTTTGATCTAGTTCTGATTTAGTTCCAGTTTTAATCCTGGTTAAACTGCTTAAATGTGCACTGCAAAGATGTTTCACAACATGGCATTAAACTTCTCCACAGAGACAAGTGCGTAACACCACAGGGCAAGTTAGGTCAGATCTGTGGAGAGACAACCCGGCTCACACAAAAATGCAACACGACATCTGTAAGTGAATAAATGTAGGATAGATAAGTTTAATGCTATAGTGTGCAACATTCCAAAGAAAGAAACCACATGTCCATAAAAAGTCGCAAAGTGCATCTTTATGGTTTAGCTTCATTTGCATTTAATCAAACATGACCCTGGTTTACACTTTTGTCCTGTTAGTCCAGGTCAGAAATGGTGATTAGCCCTGGTTTATCCTGGTTTAGTCATGATTAAGTCCTGGATTAGTTTTAGTTTAGTTCTGGTTTAATCATGGTTTAGTTCTAGTTTATTTCTGATTTAATCCTGGTTTTGTAATGGTTTAGTCTTGATTTAGTCTTGTTTTGGTCCTGGTTTAGTCTTGATTTAGTCCTGGTTTAGTCCTGGTTAAATCCAGATTAAGTCCAGATTAAGTCCTTGTTTAGCCCTAGTTTAGTTCTGGTTTAACCCTGGTTTTGTCCTGGTTTAGTCTTGGTTTAGTCTTGTTTTAGTCCTGGTTTAGTCTTGTTTTAGTCCTGTTATAGTCCTGGTTAAATCCAGATTAAGTCCTGGTTTAATCCTGGTTTAGCCCTAGTTTAGTTCTGGTTTAATCCTGGTTTTGTCCTGGTTTAGTCTTGGTTTAGTCTTGTTTTAGTCCTGGTTTAGTCCTGATATAATGCTGTTTTAGTCCTGGTTTAGTCTTGATTTAGTCTTGTTTTAGTCCTGGTTAAATCCATATTAAATCCAGATTAAGTCTTTGTTTAACCCTAGTTTAGTTCTGATTTAATTCTGGTTTTGTCCTGGTTTAGTCTTGGATTAGTCTTGTTTTAGTCCTGGTTTAGTCTTGATTTAGTCTTGTTATAGTCCTGGTTATGTCCTGGTTTAGCCCCTGATTTGGTCCAGGTCTGTATTTTCATTTAATCCAGATTTAGGCCTCGGTTTGTGCTGTTAAATCCCGGTTTAGTCTTGGTCGAGTACTCACAGTTCCAGCGCTTCTGCAGCAGTCATCCCCTGAGTACGAGGTGAGTGAGGTGTGGATGGAGAGATGCAAAGGAGCGAGGGAAGGAGGGAAGGAGGTGCAGAGGAAGAGGGCGGTGCCAGGATGGAGAGAGGAAAGGAGAGGGCAGAGAGAAAGGGAAGAGAAAGGGAGAAGAGAAGAGGGAAGACAGACGGAGAGAGAGAAAAGAGAGAGACTGAGGAGGGGAGGGGCCATGTGGGACAGGTGTGGAATGTCCTCGCTCCATAGGACAGTGTGGGTGTGTTTACCTCAGTGACTCATCAGGGTCAGAGCCAGACATGAAATATAATCAAGTGGGAGAGGTGATTTATTACTCATTAAAATGTACTCGCCTTGAATCTCCCCTTTGTATCTGTGTATACTGCACTTTTATCTGTGTATACGGGACTTTTATCTGTGTATACGGGACTTTTATCTGTGTATACTGCACTTTTATCTGAGTATACTGCACTTTTAAGACCAAAATGCCCGTGAAGTGTTGTGAAGTGTTACACTGAACATTTGAAAGCAAAATTCCTGCACAAACATATGGGTCAAGGGCACATTTTAAAATGTAGTTTCTATTGAACTGTTCCAATTATTTACAGTGTCAGGTATCTGTGTTTGACATTTATATTGAACATTTTTAGTTTACTGACTACGACCTTAAAAAATGCCATGTGGTGTGACCGAGATATTTTCTAAAGCGTGGTGGGGATGTTAATCTAAGTTCTGAGTAATAAGAACATGATACTGATATTTGAAAATATGGACAATATTTGTTTGAATATTATGGAGGAAATATCTATTCAAGAAAGCTTGAAATTTCACATGGAACTACTAAACACTTCAGAAAATGTGCCAAAAAGGATTTTTTAAAATTGGATTTAGTCATTTAAAGAAGTTTAAAAATCAGCAGTAAAAGGCAGATGGTCGCACCACATGACATTTTAACACTTTAAGTACAAAAAACATGCAGAATAACTCTGATTTCTGAAAAAATTACTTGGTTCCACGGAGGTCAGAGGTACGACAGGTATGTGGGGAATTATTATGAAATCTGAACCTTTTTATGTCATTGACCCATAGACCTATTTATTATATTGCTCACGACATCTTAGTTTTAGTAAGTACTTCATTAAGTATTGAGTATTTTTAAGTGTTAAATTGTGAAAATGCACTAGGTGAAGTGTCTCTCTAATCCCTCACATGCATTGTCCTTCTTAATACTTAAACACATGTAAAACTATTTTTGCTATAATTGATCTACTTTAAACAGTATAAATAACTTTCTGGAGATATTATTTCACTTGTATGATTCATTGGAAATCAAAATGAAAATCATCCTCTGAGTACTTTTATAGCACAGTGTGGAAGATTACAGCAGAAGAAACAACATTTCCACGGAGGAGACTCACCTTCAGGGCAAATAAGAGTCAGGTTTGTGGACATAAAAGCCCAGACTCAGGTTTGTACTGACGCATGTTTTTTCAGGGCAATGAACACAAGCAGGTTTTAAAAACCTTTTCTGTTTTTTTGGCTAAAGGATACACACTGCGGCATTAACACACACGTCACAACTATGCATGTGTTGCCAGAGCTTAAACCTGCCAATAGAGTTTTTTTCCATTCTCATTTTCTTATGTTAAAGCTCAGATCCTCCAGAATTCACTCACTGAGCTGAAGAGGCCGCAGTAGCATGGCCCAGTGATGAGTTTAGATAGTGATAATTAAAACCCAAGAGAGAGAGAGAGTCATTTCAGTCAGATGTATTTATTTTAACTGGTTTTAGTCGTACAATCTGGCAACCAAAGCTGATCTGGCTGTTATGAGACCGGATGTTAGGATTGGATACGAGACTCGCGAATCAACTTAGACGATGTTTTTCTAAGGAATAATACATTGCGGTTGTTATCAGTAAAAGCAATATTGGATTCAAACATGATTTCCTCACATCTGGGCGAGCAGAGCGATAGGCCATGTTTGTATTTACTCTCCCTTTCCAATATTTGCAGCCCTAGGCCCAGTCCCTGCTCCTGTCCCACACGTGTTGTCCTCTTGTCCATCTTCGCACCCTGTTCTATGGGACAGTTGTTTTGATGGGACGGCTGTAAGATGATCCAGCTCTCAGCTCCGTCTCCGCACCGGGCTGTGTGTGTGCTTGTTTTTCTGGCTAATAGCTCCTCTTAATGCGCCATCTCCACTCAGCACAAGGCAAAGCTGTGAAACCCAAGATCACAAACTCAGGCCAAAAGAATTACAGCCTTGAATTCAGCCCGATTCACTTAACACTGGAGGAAATGTGTTCTGTGCTTGTTTAGACTAAAACTAAACACTCATTTACCCACATCCGCTCTATGAAATATTAGGAAGGCACCTGCTTTGTCCTGGCACTGCACATGCGTCACATTTGGAGGGTAAAGAATGCATATTGTTGAAATTATTTCATAAAAATATAGTTTTTTTCAGAAATCTGTTATACTAACACGTAAAGGTGCAATGTGTAACTTTTCTTGTGGAGGGTGCCCCATCTGTTTGTCTCCATGGTGATGTTTTTACTTGCCCGTATGTTCCACTGTATTAAACAAATTTATCTCACATTCATTCAACTGTAGGTTTTTACTTCTCAAATGTACCACAAAAACATGGTAACTTGGCCTGGTGATGAGGCTGTTTGTTTCCATGGAAACACTAAATTAAAACATTACTGGGAAAAACTATAACATCCACATGGAATCAAGCAGGTGACTGACCCTTTACCAGAAAAGTTACAGAGTGTACCTTTAAAGGTACAAGTTAAAAACAGAAACATTCTCCATGAAGCTAGATTATGTTTATATTATTCTATGGAAGATTACAGGTTAAGAAACCACATTTCCATGGAAACAAGCCCTTCTCAAGGCCAAATAAGAGTCAGATTTGTGGAGATGCAAGCCTCCTCAGAGTAAAGGCTGCTACCCACAACAGGATTTTTCAGTCTTACATGATTTTTAAATGTGTAACAAATAATGCACATCACAGACACACAAGGAAAATCTGAAGAGGTTTTTTTTCTGTCATCTGCAGCGGGATGTGGCTGCTGACCACAGCAAAACTGTGTTATTATTATTATTTGTGAAATGTGGTTCAGTACACAGATACATGATTTTAATGTCCAGAATGTTGGTGATAAAGTCCTCAGGAAGTAGAGTCAGTGTCACTAATCTGCAGCTTCACCTCGATCCATGTGCTGTGTGGATGTGAACAGACACATGAGAGTAACTGTCTCGCCTTTTTACTTACTGTACTTATGCTCCAAACTTGACTAACAGTGCGGTTTTGTGGACTGGGGGTCATTATTTGTGAAGGACTATTTCTATGGATAATGTGGATGAGATGATGCAGTTTAACTTTACAACTTTACGAGAGGTGGAGGAACAGAGTTGTCTCATTATATCCTGAGTTTGTATCTTGCAGCTCTGTCACTCTGTTTGCTCCTGACACCGTCTCATTGGCTTTTACCGCAGAATTGCTGATGCTGAATGCTGATGTTTGGTGGTGACTGGTGTAGAGCAGCTCAGAGTCACACTGACACCACATCCATGAGGGTGTGGTGTCAGTGTGACTCCACATCCATGAGGAGCGCAGAGGCTTCAAAATGCCAAATGAAGACACCATAGACTGTATAAAAATATATATACATGTACATAAACATATATTTAGTCAATGGTTCGAACTTGGGGAAATCGGACACATTTTGTAGTGTGTGGAGGCCTTTATGATGCATGGTTTTAAAATACATATGGCTTATATAACTACTTAAGCTACTCCTGGATATGTAATTGTTTATAATGTATATACTTGATTAAAATGTAAATCTAGGCTGAATCTAAATGAAAGGTGAAAAGTAAAGACTGGTTGTAGCAGTGATAGTTATGGCAATATTAAGTGGATAAAATGAGTAATGATTTTAATAATCCAATTTTGAAAAAACAACATAGCATTTGTTTGTGTAGCAGCTGTGAGAGGAGTGTGTGATGTGTGTGATGTGTTGGTTTGGGCTGAGACTGAAGCAGCTCTGAGGAGGGAAGCCACCTGTGAAACTGGATCTGGTTCAGAGACTGATCGAGTGTGGAGGACCAGGAGGCATCAGTCCAGAGTAAATGGTCCCTCTGGCTCTGATAGGACACAGTGTCCAATACAGCCTACTGTAAGTGTGTGTGTTTGTGTGTGCGTTTGTGTGTATATGTGTGTGCGACTGGCTGGGAACAGTTTAGACTCATCTGACGCCAAAACAAACTGTGTGGTGGATGCTACTCCAGGTCCAGAGATGGGTTATATTTACTTAAGGTTTTATTATTATTATTTTTTAATAAATAAAACTGTAGGTCTCAGAGTGCACTCATCAGGTGGCTGGAAATCACCTGCCTCACATAAAGGAGCTCAAGTGTCACAGATCGTGGTCAATATGAGTCTCCTCTGCAGGAGATAGAGACAGATGTTCAGTCACATGAGAGGACCTCAGAGTAGAGCCGCTGCTCCTCCATGTGAAGAGGAGCCAGCTGAGGAGGCTCGGAGATGCCAAATGCCTCGTGGAATCTTCCCTGGAGAGATGTTCTGTGCTTGTCCCTCTAGGACACCCCAGGGAAGGCCCAGGACACGCTGTAGGGACTGTGGGGGTCAACTGGTCTGTCTTGGGGTCTCAGCAGAGGAGCTGGAGGAAGTGTCTGGGGTAGGAGTCCCAGTTCAGACTGGTGAAAATGGATGGATAGTTGTCAGAGTAAATTTCAGGCCTCATGCTCTTACTCCGGGTAGAATGATATGTTATACTGTTGCTGTTTGTTTAGTTTAGCCATGTTTGGGTTATACTTCTTTTATGCTTTTGTGTCCCAGACAAATGGTGTTGTGACATATTTTGTGATGCTTGAGGAAAGTGTATTGTTGTGTTTCTCTGTAAAACTGAAATAAACAATGCTAGACCAGCTGTTATAATTAAAAGAAAATATATATTTTTTATAATTACAGCTGTTCTCATATTGCAAATGGATGAAGGAGGCAGAAGTTGCCGAATAGAAATAGCCAAGAGTATTATTTGAATATAAAATAATTGGCCTATCATCATCATCATTCATTTTCTTTAGAAAGTTTGATTCACTTTCATATTTATTTTACATTTTATCAATATATCCTTGAGTACAGAATATAACCACTAGGGGGAGTTGTAACACAAAGAAAATTCCCTTAAAAACGCAACCAAGTCTTGGAACAATTTTTTTTCTTCAGTTTTTCTTGACTGTGATCCACTGAGGAAGCTCTGACATAATTGAAACAGAGAGGTGATAAATGATCCAGTTACATTGACTTCAGCCAAGAATTCTAATTAAGGGCCTGGATCAAGACTGCAGAAATACAAGTGACAGTTTGCACAAGGAAACATCTAATCATGGAGAGGACTGGAGAGGGGTGCATTTAAACACTTCTCCTTCCTCTCTGTCTTTTCCTCACTGTCTGGTGACATACTGGGAACAATTTGAACTGTAATTTGCCCTCATACAAATCGACATTTAAGGCTCTTTTGCTGCCTCCTGTTGATTTCAAAACATGCTTTTGTGGTGCTGCTCTGTGAAGCAAGGTCTGTTTTAATACTATTTTATCCTTGAAAAGATGCATTCTTACTGTAAATATAGTCTTACCTCTCCACAGATCTGACCTGTAACTTGGCTTGGTAGTTTCATCAGCTCATCTTCATGGCAATAGAAAAAAATTAAAGGCAACATTTGTCTTGCATCAATGCTGATATACTGTATACAGCTCTTCAGAATCAGAATCAGTCATTTCAGTATAAATAAATACACAGAAATGAAACACTGCACTTGTCCAGGTCAAAATCAGCATAAATACTAATAAAAGGAGTGTTACATTGTGCTCTGTTAGCATACTAGCTGTTGTGAGCTTTTCCTTGACTGCAAAACTCTGGTCTCGTCTCTAAAAGTTGTGAAAACCTTATAAACTAATCAAGTAATTAGAATGAACAGGCCAGATCTGTGGAGAGGCAATGCTACTCACAATCACAATGCTTGTTTTTCTGTATTTTTGAGCTATAAACCACCTGGAATTGAATAAATTTAAGGTGTTAAGCTGTTTAATGTCATACTGTGGAACATTCCAGGCAGAGCAATGACATATCCTTAGAAACAAGAAGGTGACGGACCCTCCAGAAAAGTTACTCGATGCAACATGGACACTACAGGACTCAGTTAAGGCTTGAAACTGACTTGTGAGCTACAGTATATGTGCTGCATTCTCACTGTACATTATGCAAATCCCTTATCTGGCCACAGGTTTAGCGTTATCCACTGCAAATCCCACATGCCCTGCACACTCGATATGATGTAGACTTTGTGAAATGCGGTTGGCTGAACTGTTAGGAATCTTCCACTGAGTCAGATTTAGGTGACAGAATGGAGGATGAGAAAAGTATTTAAAGAAACGTGTGGGAATGTAAAAAAAAAACCCTACTCCGGCCAAGAAAAGCTCTGTTCATTGTGTTTCTGCAAATAAAGTTTAAAGTAATTATAAGTTATGCCAAGTAAATGAGGTTGGGATTGAGGCGGATAGTATGGTTACTCAAAATTGTACTTCTTGGCATAGTCCTATTATAATATATAAGTTTTGTTTATTTTAACTTTAACTTTAAGCTTTATAAAATGATCTGTGTTAGTAAGAGTTTTTCTGATATTTTCTCTTTTGTGGTCTATTTTTTTTTTTTTATTTTGTGATTTTTGTCCATATTTTTTGTCCTTCTCATTACATTAACTTCAAATTATGAATCAGATGGTACAGTTCAGACAGTTTTACTTAAGATTCCCCAAATATATTTTTATACTTTAGTACTTTGTTGGATCAGTACTTTGCACTTCTTGAGTAAAAATCTCTCAAAGTAACTGCACTCTTGCTTTAAGACAATTTTTGTATAACTTTTGAATTTTATGCTCATTGAAATGACTTTTTAAAAGCCTCTTTATTGTGCATTTTAAAATAAAAGTTCCATAGTGCAGCTTTCAGTACTTTTGCAAGTAAAATCTGAATTATGTTTTACTCATAACATCTAGAAAACAAAATTCTACCAAAGCTAACAAAGTAAGAATCATTGTTTTATCCTTTTCTGTCATGTCTGTTCCTTATTGTTAGCAGCAGCAGAGGGCGCCAGAGAGAAGCAGGGCTATTTTTTGAAATGTGAAGGCAATCTGACCTTTGACCTCAGGGTGGTTGGATCAGGAGTGTGTTCTGACAGGAATAAGAATCCAGGAGTTTGCGTATCTAACAGAGCGTAGCCGCGAGCAGCCCTCTTTGTACCGTCATGAAAAGAAATGGGTCAGACTTTGAGATGAGTTAAGTCTGAAAAACACTGTGTCCAAAGGCTTTTAATGTAACATGGAGGGAATGTTGAGTCGGGCTGACGCACCATTTAAAAAGATAGGAAAGTCATTTAGCTCGCTGCAGCCGACATCTGAGGTGAGGTGAGTTTAAAAAGTGCACACGAAAAAGTTAAATTTGGCTTCAAAATGTTTTCAAAATGTTCCTCTTTTATGAAAAATTGAACTTTAAGACATGTTAGAATGTTGTTACCTCATTAAAACATACCTGGAGTTGTGTTTTGTTTTATTCACACATGTTTGAGTAACACTTTATTATTTGTTTTTCTACATCTCCATAGCTTCAAATGCTCCATTCCACCTTGTGATGTCATGAAGTGGAAGTTTTCAAGTAAAGAGACGCCTTGAACATCTTCTTTAGTGTAGAAATCCAAATGATTCTCGTTGCACACAAGACACAACACGACATCACAAGGTGGGGAAGAGTGTTTTATGTTTGAGAGAAGATCTAAGCCTAAATATGCAGGATTTGTATGAAGGAAACAAGCAAACAACATTATAACAGACCAATAAATAGTGTAATAAGCCACTAGAGTAAGTTACAGGTCAAATCTGTGGAGAAGCGAGCCAGTTTAAACAGTTTAAACATGAAAAACAGAACTAGTACATTTTAAACAGTTTGCATTGGTCCACAGTACACAGCAAAAAGTGGAGGGTTAAAACTGACTCTCACAGAATCATTTTTAACATTTTCTCAGGGTTTAAATGAGTCCAATCTGTTCTAGAGTTAATTTAACATTTTTGGAAACGTTAAGTTAAGTAAAACTGGACCAAAGTTCCTGTTTAACCCCAAAATCAAGAGTTATATTAACATTTTGAGAGTAAACGGATAACACTTTGTAGGGTTATCCTGATTCACAGAGGTGTTTTATTTTTACACTTTATTTTAGTTGTACAGTACATGCACAGTACAGTATTGCACCAAACTCCTATTTTGCATTTATAATTACAGGTGTTTTTTGTGGTTAAAAAAAAACATGCATTCCTATTATGCTCATCGCTCCTTAAACTTGCCCTGTAACTTGGTCTGCTGGCATCATCTGCTTGTCTCCATGGAGATAGATAACTTTATTACCATACTTTGGGACATTCCGGGCACAGACATAACATCTTTATGGAGACAAGCTTTTTGTGTATTTGATTCAATCCAAATTCTCCAGCACTGAGCAAACTGGTAGAAACGAAGTCCATTTGGTTTGTTGCTGTGGTGTGCTCTGGTGCAGATGGCCACAGACTGACAGCCTTTTGGCAAACGCAACCTCATCTGTGTCTTTTACAAAGCCTCGAACAAGTCTATTTAAGCGTCTTGTTCACTGTGAGAAAATGAGACAGATCAGGAGTACCTGGGGGCGTTTTATCACAGCACGAGTGATTTAGACCAGAGGACACGCACACACACCCCTGCACACACACACATGCAAACACACACACACAGTGGCTTTAAGACAATGGGTCTCTGAAGAGAAATGGCACCAAATGAGATCCAGGCACTTAGTTAAATCAGAGCTGAGCTGGAGCCAGGAGTGAGTGTGTTGTCAGCAGATTCAGCCTGTTACTGCAGATAGATGTACACGCATATACACAGCTTTACTGAGTGTAAACAGCATGGAGCATGGGATGTTTTAGTCATTAAAGTAGATTACAGGGTGGATTGACACTCAAAAAAACCCAAAATAAATGCAGACTTAAACTGTATTGTCTTTATATTGCGCATGTGAAGCAATTTTGGTGTTGCTATAGAAACAAAATTTCAAACAAAATACATAGCTATATTATTTTGCTGTTTGGAAAATAAATTTACTTCACGTTTTTCATGATTATAGGCTAAAAGATTTACATTACATTATATAGGCTACTTAATAAGCAATTAAACACTTCAATCAAAATCACAATTTATCACAAATCACAATTATTTTAGGTAACAGAATGTCTATGGTAAACAACAAAATTAAAAAAATAAAAATAAAAAATTGCCCAACCAACATACAACAATCAAAAACATGTCTGAAGAGATTTTGCTATAGAAACAAAATTAACAAATAAGTAATGTTTTAATTTAGATTTTACATGTATATATTATCACACAATTAAAAAAACATAATTTGATTAACATACAGCAAAATACATAAACAAATATTAAGTCTACTTTTATTTTCTGTGTTTGAAAAGCAAAAAACAACATGAAAATTGTCATGAAAAATTGTCCAGAATTGTTTTTGCCGATCTTTTGTCCAAGAGAACCCTCAACCCTGATTATTTGTTTGTTATTTCCTCGTCAGAGCTGCAGATTTTTTTTTTTTTTCAAAGTCTTCAACAATACATCATTAAACTCCCACTGTGTGAAAATAGTAATTACTCTTCACATGACAGCAGCAATGGAGACGATGTTATGCCAAAATCAATGCACAATTACGCAACGTTTGTATCACCCATTATCACTGATAAACACCGTGACAACTGTGAGTGCCCTAAAAGCCCTTTTAGATCCAGCAAATCCGAGGAAACACTTTTTTACTTTAATTGGTTCTTCAAAAATTGGTCTTCAAAACATGAAAAACAGAACTAGTACGTTTTAAACAGTTTGCCTTGGTCCACAGTCCACAGCAAAAAGTGGAAGGTTAAAACTGACTCTCACAGAATCATTTTTAACATTTTCTTAGGGTTTAAATTAGTCCAATCTGTTCTAGAGTTAATTTAACATTTTTGGAAATGTTAATTAAGTAAAACTGGACCAAAGTTTCTGTTTAACCCTGAAATCAAGAGTTATATTAAAATTTTGAGAGTAAACGGATAACACTTTGTAGGGTTATTCTGATTCATAGAGGTGTTTTATTTTTAAACTTTATTTTAGTTCATTTAAGATGAAATTATGTACAAAACTGGTTCAAACTGATCTTCTCTTGCAGGAGTTTGAAGTGGTGGGTGGGAGGTGCCAAATTAACACTAACAGAAGGTGAATTAACACAAGTGAAATTTGAATTAACTTCAACCACTGACGTGCGGTCAGGGGAGGCAGTAATCATGACAAAAAAAGAAAAAAGAAACTGTACTTAAAGAAATATTACTATTTTCCACGGTTATGTGTTAAAAATGCATTTGGAGTATTTATTGATTTAAAATAGCTGATTTTGAGTTTTTCCGATCAAATCCGCAGCAGAAACCCCGGGTGAGGCAGAGTGAACTGTGCCTCACGTATGACGCATGATCCAATACAAACTGGTGATGATGCCGCCAGAATCTGTTCCTCAGCATCACCAGTATGAACTTTACAGAAATATTCGTTATACACCACAACTTTCTGCAGTCTATGTAATGTGTTTTATTCCTACTGATCGCACAATAAAGAACAGAGAAA
>JACN01054688.1:0-14409 GCA_000787155.1 Scartelaos histophorus | reverse complement strand
CACTTTTATGACTACATTCTACAGCTATTATACATATTATTTTACCATTAAACAGTAATTGCATAACAAATTTGACAACGGTTACTATTTTCATCAAACATCAACACCACTTCCCTATATGCAGGTGAAAAATGGGCATTTCAAGATAAAAATAACTTGAGTAAATGAAATCACCTTTAACTAAAAAGAAAGAATAATCACTTAAGTGCATGAAAACAAAAACAAACATCTAATTCAGTCTCATCCACATTGTTTGATTCTATTTACAGTATTATTTTGTTAGGATAAACAGAAGATGAAATGTATAAACTAGCACACAAACATGGCTGCCTCATATGCACAGTCCTTGGCATGAATACAAATACATACACTACATCTTGTGCCAGGCCAGTTTGGCTGCCAAGCTATTATCTAAGCATGGGGAGCGAGAGGAGGAAAAAATAAAAATGGTAATGTTGTTCTCTTTCAAGAATCGAAAGTGTCACCACAAAGCTGAGGGCAATTTGTAAAAATGAAGCCACTAACTCAGTGAAAATGTCTTTATTGAAGTCAGAGGAGGCCAGCGGATTAATAGACTGTTCTATTAGAAAACCAGTAACTCCGGGTTGGACTAATCCTCCATGATGTTTTAATAAATCGTCTGCTTTTATGACACTGACATGATGAAGCTCCTCCCACCAGACTTCAAGACCATATTTGTCACTTCCTCCTTGACTGTCTGTCCTTCACTGTCTGTGGGACGGGGGGCATGAATAAGCAGAAAAAAGCTAAGCCTATAATAACAAATTCAAAGACAAAGAAAAATGGAGAGCATTTCCCAGTGATGACATTGCAGGAACCGAAACAGAATAAGTGTAACAAGAACTGACTTTCAATATGAATACACTTCCTAAGTAGCTTATCCACTGACTAATGATAGTTGACAGAGTTTCAATGTCATTCTCAAGTAAATTTGATTTCAGCATGTACCCGAAAGTAGGGCTGCGTGGTATTAGGGGAAATGTAATATACATACAATAATTATGTTTCAGTAAAAGTATGACATACACTACTTGTAGACTGTTATGGCATTATCAGAAAAAGTGGATTTACTGCAAACATCTTATAAAAAAATACAATTGTAATTGAGAATAAACCAGAAATATGGAGTCAAATATGGACACAAACTTCATAAATTAGACTCAGTGGTGGAACTTAACAAAGTAATAGTATTAAACTACTGTTATTAAGTATACATTTCAGGTATCTGTACTTTAAATTCTAAAATGGATACTTTTTATTTTAGTACATCTGAGAGCAGGTATTTGCACTTTCAACTTTACCACATTTTTGAACAGGACTGGAAAGTAAAAGTATTTTTTATTATAATTTGAGGCCTACATAAAAGGCTGAGGAGTTTGTATTTAACTCGCTCTTAATTTGAACAAACAAAATATTCAAACAAATAAACACATAGAACTAGGAAAAAAAAAAAAATAAATTGTTGAACTAAATTTAGCACAAATCTTTATCAAAATCATTACACTTTGTAGCTTAGATCTCAAAATCTGCGGAAAATACTTTTAGTTTTTACTCTTTAAGTACATTTTTAAGCAGGTACTATTAATACTCTCATGTTTTCTCTGGTATGTGAAGTAACAAAATTGAAAATGTCTTCCACCACTGATTGGACTAAACCAGGACTAAACCAAGACTAGAAAAGAACCAAAACTAAACTGGGCAAACACATATGTTGCAATGTATGTAGTTAATGATACAGATGGTGTATTTGCTGATATAATAATAGCCATAAAAAGTAGGAGTAGGAGAGTAACACAGGCGACACAGGGACATGAACTTCTTTCAACTTAATCAATTTGTGCTGTGCCCACTCAAATGCTTCTGGTCTCACCTCATCAACAAAACCAATCGGAGAGGACCCAAACAGTATGAGTGAAATCAAATCACAATGTCTGAATCAAATTGAATCATTAGATCAGTCAGCATGACAGAGGAAATGTGCCGGGCTAATGATCCAGTGATTAGGGCCTTGCTCAAAGTGTGTGCGGCTTATATTATGCACGCATACATAAAGAAAAATGAGTTTTCTTTTTGAGCTAAGCAATATGGCTGCTTACCGTCATTCCTGAATCACTTGCATTTATATGATAGGTAATAAAGGCCATTAAAGTGTATTTTAGCATCTTTATAGGGTCAGAATATAACACTTAGTTTTGAACTGTTAATTGCTATGGCAACAGTGCAGTTTTTTACCTTTAAAACTGTAAATGTGATTTTTTATTTTAGCTCTTTTGTTCCTTGATCTATAACCCAAGTTTTGTTAAAAATTCTGTATTAGAGTGATAGAGTGTTGGGAAGTAACTGAATAATTGTACCAAGAATATTTGGAATACTACAGGTACTACTATCTATTCTGGTACAGTTACTTTCATTTGGTGGTATTCAAAATGCAGATACTTTTCTAAATTCATAGGACTACTTTGCTGTGGTTGATCGCACAATTTATGATTCAAACTGATTGATATTAAAGAGAAAAAAAAACAATGCTCGTACGGGGAGTGCATTTGAGATGAGATTTTTCCTTCTGCAGTTAGTGATGAATAAATGCATACAAATGGTCAAAGAGACATAAAGCTGTTTTCACTCCTATGTAGCGTTTTTACACTATAATTTAAATGCAACTCAATGTAAAAGAATATTCAGAACACAGTATTTTGATTGGACTTGATGTACTGGACTCTGTATGTATCAGAATATGTTACTAAATATATTTTAATGGAGATATTCAGTATTCTGTAACTAAAAACATTTTCAAAGTATTCCTCCCAACTCATCTCATATTAACATTTTGGTCTACACTTTATCGCTGAATCCTGAATCCCCGTAATTTATTATTCTCGTAGTGTCAGTTTGAATGTGGCTCACCCAGTACAATGAGGTTGACTTGGCTCCAGTGGTACTTCCCTCCGGTCTTGACTTTACAGTAGTACTCTCCAGAGTCACTGAGCAGCAGGTCACTGATGAGCAGAGAGGCGTCTCCTCCCAAATACTCCCCTGCGAACGACAGACGACTGAGCTCCTCATTTGTGTATATCTCTCCTCCAAAGAACGTGATGATCTGGATACAAACAAAAAGAAAGATATTTGTGAGAGGATATTCTGTCGCTATCCAGAACTATTTTGGAGTTTAAAGGTGCACTGTGTCACTTTTCCTCTGGAGGTTTCATCCTCTGTGAAGATGTTATTGCTTTGACCCACAGTATAGCATTAAACATAGCTTACATGTGTTTGTAGTGCTCAAAAATACACTGAAAACTTGTATTATTACCGCACTGTATTTTTCAGACTATAAGGCGCATCTAAAATCATGACATTTTCTCAAAAATCAACAGTGGCCTTATAATCCAGTGGCCTTATGTATGTGGTCCAACCCAAAAATCAACAGTGGCCTTATAATCCAGTGGCCTTATGTATGTGGTCCAACCGATTTTATGTTGTAACATTACGGCTAATAATGTATTAGTGGGCGAGTCAGGAGGAGTAATATGTTGGCGACATATAGGGCGACTGTGCAACATACCGGTAGTTCTGCCGTGTGCTGCACAAGGACCCAAAATGCACCTGTTAAGAGACATGCACCATGCAGATTTCAGGTTTTGTATTTTAGTGTTAAAACTGAACAATGTTGAGAGGATCCGGGCATGTTTGATGCCCAAATCACCCAACTGTTAAACTTGTATTTTTGTGTTAGCTACAACTGAGAGTTATTGTAAATGACCTGAATAAAGTTCGATTTATCAGACATGCGTTTTGTTTCACTTATTGTGCCTTATAATCTGATGTGCCTTATGTGTGGACAATGACACAACTGACACATTATTTGATACTGCGCCTTATAATCCGGTGCACTTTATAGCCCAAAAAATACGGTAAGTGGACTTGCCTCTTCACATATCTGACCTGTAACTTGGCATGTGCAGCTCAGAAATTTAGCACAATAAACATTCAGCAGAATTCACAAATGAATTATTACATTAAAAAAGGACAAGAAAAATATGTGTGGCTTCTTGTTAGCTTCTCTGAATAATTCACAGAGCTAAGAACTCATTACAAAGTATCAAATCAAGCATGTGGTGTTTAAGAAGCATATTTAAAAAGTACAAAATACCAATACCAGTGTAATCATGTTAACATCCACTTTTCAATTATAGCTGGGGAAATCACACTTGAGAAATGAGTGCATTTGCTGTAATGCCTGTATGCTGCCAGTGTTCATTTAGCTGATTATCTGTGAGAGCTCTTATGGCCTTTCCACGAGCGCTACTGTCAAATTGACCAAATCGAAATCAATTCTGTAGATAAAAGATTCAAGAGCCTCGCTGGAACTTACGTAGTAGAAGTAATTCTTAAGGAATGGCTCAGTAATGCTTAAGGGCCCACTGTGCATATACATTTCCCCATGTTCAGAAAATACCCCCCTTCCTCTTTGATGTTTAATCTATATTACTTGTCAAAGTTTCTTTAACATAATGTGCCTTAACTCTTCACATTACATAACCAGTGCGATTTTACCACAGACTTTGAGGTGTTGAGAGCTCATAAACTCACATTCTTAAGCCATTTGAAGTGCCTATATTACGCTATATTTTCTGATCTATGTTATAATGTCGTTTGTCAAAAACATACTTGGGATTTTTTTTGTTTCATTCACATATGTTAGACACAAAACGCATCTGTCAAACATAGAGCACTCTATTCTACCTTCTGATGTCATGTGGTAATACAGGAGGTGCTTAATGTGTTATTAAACTCCATACACCTTCAGTATTTGGATGATTTCAGCCCTGGAATTTCCAGTCTCTACTGAAGTAAAGTTGCAAACAGTTTTACTCAAACTTAAACTTTGTTACGGCCCTAGACCTTCAGTTTGTATTTTTGTGTGTTTTTCTGGCCATTTTGTTCCTGCTGCCTGAGCCTTCGTCCCTGATTGGTGGAGAACCTCTTCACCTGGCCCCGCCTCCAGCCTCCTCCCCCTATTTAAGAAGATCACAGCTCCTGTTCAGGGCTGTGGCCTTTGTGGCCAATATGCCATTGTGTCTCATTTGTCACTTTGTGTGTCACTTTGTGTGCTAGTTTGTGACTTTTGTGTACACTTTGTGTTTGTACTAGTGTGTGACTTTTGTGTGTTGAGACACTCGGTTTTGGTTTAGTTCGTTCTGTTTTGTGCCTTTTGATTTGGTCACTTGATTCTGTTTGTGGGTTTGTGGTTTTCTTTGGGACATTTGTGGTTTTGGTTTATTTTTGTGTCCCTTAGTTAATCACTCGTTTTGGGAACTCACATGACCCGTTTTAGCACAAAACTTGGCTTAAGTTAATCCTATTGTGTTGTTTCTTAACTTGGTTTAGTTTTTGTGCATATTTGATCATATTTTGTTAAGTTAAACCTTTTACACACCTGTTAATTAAACCTTACTTATTTATTCCATTTTCCACCTTGTGTTTTTTGTTAACTTCTCTCACCCTAGCCGGGCTGGGTTGTAAATGTAAAGCTCATAAGAATAAATTTTGTGTAGAATAGGATGTTTAAATAACATGCAAGTAACAATAAGAAATACATGCAATGGAAATACAGGGAGAATATAGTAAAACGTATAGGCTACAATACATTATAATGCCACAGTTTCTAAAATCTATTAAAAATATATATATATTATAATGTTTTTTGTGATCGATAAATTATTCTGTCTCCATTGGGCCTTTTAATTAAAAAAATATGTTGATACTGTAGAAATCAAATATACTGGATGAATGAAGGATTATCCTGTCTCCTTCCATATATGCAAAAATGGATAGAAAAACAATGCTATCTCTGCTCCCGAGTCTCTGGAGCACACAGTAGCGGGCGCAGCTGTCACAGGGGCAAATACTGCGGGTGGTGGAGGGTCTGCAGATGTGCACTGCTAAACGCCCCTGCCACCGTGCATCAGCGTCTGCCAGCACCCGCCGAGTGTGGGACACCTGCCGGGATCACAGGTGATGAACGGCCACTTACACCCGCGTCCATACACAAACATATAACCGCACACGCCTCCGCTCAAACATGTAAAATACAGTCACCGCCGCACAGACAGCTCAGGAATAGCAGAGCCGCGGGGGAATATAGAGAAACATACAGAGGTAACAAAGTGTGCATTTGAGCTGCCCACTGGCAAAGATGCTACAGTGTTAGGCAGAAAAATATGTTTACAGGTCTGTAGTGCAGCTGCTCTGAAGACTGATGGGAAAGAAGCTGTTAGTTAAGGAGAGTAAATCAAGACTGTTTTTGTACAACAACCTGAGGCAAGCTATTTGTAATTAACTTTGGATGCTACTTTATTCTGCGTATATGAGCCAAGCTAAATATACGCCACTAATGACACTACGGCAGCAACTGAGGTATAATGAAGTGGAGTTTTATTTAACCATCATCTACAGTCACATATTGGGTTACAAAAATTGGGACACGTGTTAAAAGCTTCAATATATTTGCTCTACACAATCAAAACCAACAAAGATTACAAACTGGGGGTAAATGGGCTTCATGAAGTTCTTCAAAAAGACCTATGTGCTTGTATCTGCTGTATAGTTATAATCTCTGACAGCTGAGGATCATTGTGATATTTTAGTGCACAATATCGATCAACAACTAAACAAACTTTGGCGATAGAAAACTCAGGGTCCCAATGGGAGCAGACGTCAGCACAGAAAAGAGCTGCGGAGTTGACGGCAGCTCCGGATAGCTGCACACCACACTAGTGAATAGCAGATTTTTTTTCTGTGGGCATATACATATGAACAGTGAAAATGGGAGTTGAGCAAAGCAATGACTTCTTGAATACAGGTGTATAATACCTAAACATAGCTGAATAATGCTAAATACAACCTGCAAAAGACAAAAAAGAAGAGGAAACAACTACTGTATTTTTGGGGCTATAAGGCGCATCTAAAGTCATTACATTTTCTCAAAAATCAACAGTGGCCTTATAATCCAGTGGCCTTATGTCTGACCTTTGGTTGTGTTTAACCTCCAACCGATTTTATGTTGTCCACATTACGGCTAATAACGTATTACTCCACGAGGTGAATATAAAATAATAAGCGTGGGAACGAATTATAACGTGTGCACATAATAACATATTACTCCACGAGGTGAATATAAAATAATAAGCGTGGGAACGAATTATAAGGCGTGTGCACAAGATATTAATATGTGGGCATGAGTTATAACCCATGCGCACGTCTGAGACACCTGAAGAGAGTCATGAGAGAGAATGGGCTTCATAGTTTTTCTGACCTAGGAATAACTACGTATAGATTTCATCATCAGCCAACTTAATACCCCAGGTCGCCTCCACGGTACCGCTGGATGCAGCAAAGTGCCTGGAACACATCCGTGACAGATGTGCTCCTTCCTTCTGCATGAATCGCGCAAGTTTGTATTGCGCATGTCATTCCCAGTTCCACACCATGGAAAGTAAGGGAATGTGTTCTAACGTGCTCCCACGCTTAGGATATAAGTCGCGTTTCAAGACGTTCCCTCACTTTTAATAACTCGTGCACACGCTTTAACACAAAGCGTGCGCACCGGTTATAACTCGTTCGCTTATTGCGCCTTATAACCCGATGCGCCTTATGTGTGGACAATTACAGCAATTGACGCATTATTTGATACTGCGCCTTATAATCTGGTGCACTTTATAGCCCGAAAAATACGGTACATTACGGTACGGTTTTAAAGCTCTAACATTTTGCATAAAAGGTGATCACAGTTATTCTCTCAAATAAGTAAATTTATTTATCTGTTTTTTCCTCCCTCATAAAAGCTTCACTTTGAAGTCTGAAAAAGCTGTTCTAAAGCTATACACGGCCCCAAAAATGCATGCATGTGATTTAGAGAGCTGGAACACGGTAGATTTAAATGCCTCCTGCTTTAACTTTTTTAACATTTGGAATTGCAGCTTTAGAGAATGCATACATTTCCAAAAGCTGAACATGTAGCCTTCACACATTAAGTCAAAGGTTCATGTTTGCTATGCCATGCAACATGTAGTTTGAAGACTTGCTAGCATACAAACATAAATCGTTTCTTTTGCTCAAACGGCCATCCTGCAGAATAAAATAATCATTTATTTACTGGGTTACAGGCACATTCTCTTCCCTGATCAAATTTTCAAATGTTTGATTTTAATTAATGGCGTCCTCAATGTTATCTTCCTGTTAAATATTCATCACAATGTGGCAGCCTTCCTCGGAATCATCAAAGCATGGAAGACACTTATTTTCTGCTTTCATTCAAACCGAGACCCTCCCTCCTTCTCCTTCCTCCATGCACTCTCTGCTCCCTTCTTTTCCCACTGTAACCACCGTCTGAGCTCCACAACAATCGCTGCACCAACAAATGAGGGCCAATACAAAGGAAATCTCTTTCTCGTGCGCCTTCATGCTCGAGCTGCTATCTGATGCTGTGTTCAAATGGATGGAAAAAGGCAATGATTTAAAAGCAGTCAAATGTAATAGATATGAGGAAGTGCAACAGTAAGCACCGCTCGTGTGGAGCTGCGTCTTTGAACCGATCTATGCCCACCAAGACAGTTAGAATCAATTGCGTAACACAGTGTACCTCTATATTGCTACAGAAGAGTGGCTCAGAGTCACTTGTGATTAACATGACAAGCACAAAGCAAATCTTATGGGGGAAATAGGAATAAATACATTGAACGAAAACGACTGTGGTTACTAGAAGAACAACAATAAGTACTACCTACTTCTACTACTCCTACTACCATACTCCTCTTCCTAGTACCACCATTACTACTCCTCCTAGTCCAACAATAACAACTACTACTACTAATACTATGACCATTACTACCACACACAGGCACTGAGAGGAAAGAATATCGACACCTTCCTAAAATAATCGCATAAGTAATTTTTTCCAGGTTTTTCAGGAAACACAAAAAACTCCAACCAAAATTGAAATTATGGCATAAATTATGGCAAAGTAAACTTAGGCAAAAAGTGACTTAGGCGATTATTTTAGGAGGGTGACGATATAAGAAACAGCTAGAACTAATACTACTACTATTACTACACAAAAAGGTCAATTTAGTGTCACTAAGCCTCCAAATGGTTCTTAAATATTTCAAAATGATATGGAATAAACATCAAGAATCCAACCCAGATGAGACAGCAATAAAAACACAAAACATTCTTCACACTACAATGTCTTTTCAATTCTTAATGAAAGTGGAGAAAACAGCCCACAGCACGGCGGCCGCTCCGCTGGGAAAGGCTGTCTGACAGAAATCAGTCTAAATATAGCCCGCTCCTTACCTGACATTGTGGGTTTAAGACAGGGACTATTTTTAGAGGCTGAAATATGTTTTAGCTCCGAGCACTCTCCACCACTTTGGGTTTTCCAGGAGAGGTCAGAGTATGAGTAACTTTGAGTTCAAGGCCGCTGTGGAAGTGCCTGTTGTGGCATGTCGGGCTTTGGGTGATTTCTACGGTGCAATTTGATTGAAATGTGGGAAACAATTCAAGAGAAGACCAATGGTATGCTGATTAGGCAGAACTCTGCTTATACACACACCTATAAATTACAGTGCACTTTGTTTGATGCTTTTCTTTCAGTAAACAGTTATATTTCATGTGAATAATCTGATTTATTTCAGATTGATCATACTTACAGATTGCACAGTTTTTGACAAGGACAATTTTGTAAACTAGCAAATACAGAAATTAAAGAAAAATATGTAAAAAAATTTATTATTTTATACTTCCCTGTGCAACAGAAGTGATATTAACTGACATGTAAACACAACAATCAGATTTTATTATTGAGTTAATGGATTATTCTAGTTTATCTATTTTTAATGGACATGTAAATGCACCACAGACACTGGTTACATAAACAAAAAATACCCCAACTGCAGTGCTCGTGGACCAAAACATGGCAGCCACACTCTGATGTGCACTAAATGACATTGCATACTGTGAAGGGCATTTACCTAAACTAGAAAAAATAAGACAGGTACAAGTACTTTAATGTTATGCCTGGGGGTTGAATCAACTCTTACCACTTTTTGCTTAGAGTTGGGTTTTTGCAACAGCCACTCAATGTCGAGAGAGTTGGATGACGGCAACTGATGGTGACACGGTAAGGTGGCGTTGTCCCCGACGACCTTCTTCATCTCCGTCTGGGCGTCCGCTGACAGCAGGCACAATAGCACTGCACAGAGAAAGACAGAGAGTGGGAGAGATGTCAGGCTGGGACGCTGACTCAATTCAAAACTTTAGACAAGAAGCAGATGCTGCAGATTGGATGCAAAAACAGTAGCTGATAGAAGACAGTGGGACTTGGGGAGGAGGTACGACCCTGAATCCACAATAGGGATCTGACAGTGGCTTTGATTTGTCACTCACAACAGGAGGATGGTGCTTTGTACATTGACATATAGGAGATCAAAGCTGCACATCATCATTAACCCTTTTTGACAGGGACTCTCAGATCATGGATCTCTGGGTACATGCTGCACAACATATTCAGCGTACCAAGTGATCTTCAAATGTATATAAACCTGGATTCATTTCATTTTAAAGTGCCCATAATGAACTATTGTCAGATCTATGTTATAATGTTGTTTCCTCATCACAAACATAACTGAAGTTTTATTCCATTCACACATTTAACCCTGCATATTCAGCCCGAGTTCTTCTCTCAAATGGAAAACAGTTCCAAATTGTAATTGTGATACAGAAAGTGCTCCACTGTGTTTTTAAGCTTTTAAGTAAAAGTAACTTGAAAAATACCATTTCATGACATCACAAGATGGAAGTTACTCAAACAAGTGTGAATGAAACAAAACACAACTCCAGGCATGTTTTTGAGGAGGTAGCAAAATTATAACATGGCTTAAATCTCACAAGAGTCAATTTTGCACAATATAGGACCTTTAACGATACAATATAGTGCATAAGTGATGAAAATTGTGTGATATAAATCAGAAGAAATAACACAAAACAAAAGCACAGTAGTTAGCTGAACTGATACTTACAATTACTATTTGCTTTACATATCACCAATTTAACAAACACATTCATCACCCCAAATAAAATTCTTATATAACCGTATTTACTTAGCCATAGAAGTGATTTCGTTTTCACACTCAACACTTAGAAGATTACTGGACAACAACAACATACCACCACGTGTACCTTGAACTACTGAAAGATCTTGCTCTGGGCTATATTTAGAAAACTTTCCAAATTACCCCTGCTTGAATTTCATCACCTCACAAATAGAAATGAGGGAGCCGTTGCAATTGCATGATACAATCCTATTATCGCACATACCAAATGAAAAAGCCAGCCCACTCAGTTAAGAGCACTGTGCTGCTGAAGTAGAAATAGCAATAATTCACTGTGTGTGTGTGTGTGTGTGTGTGTGTAGGTGTGTGTGCGTGTGTGCGTGTGTGTGTGTGTGTGTGTGTGTGTGTGTGTGTGTGTGTGTGTGTGTGTGTGTGTGTGTGTGTGTGTGTGTGTGTGTGTGTGTGTGTGTGTGTGTGTGTGTGACTTTGGGAGGTGGCCAGACTGTCAGGGCCTCTCTCTCAGTGGGGGCAGAAATGCGTCTCATTTATTGGAGGATGCCGGACGTCCTGGTGGGGTTTGGAGTGGAATTAGCCAGAGGCGTCACTGGGGTTCGCTGAAGCTGAGGGAGATACGGGTAGAGCCGCTTACACCTGGCGCTGTACAAGACCTGAGCAGCTAAGCTTACACACAAATCTGACAAATATTCTGGCATTAAACACCATTAAACTTTACTACCTGGATTAAATTTAATTTCACAATAAGAATATGTTATAGCTCCTGGAATGTAAGCTGCCTGACCGGCCAATCCCTTCTACATTCTGCTCAGATCCAGAAGCATATTTAATTGAACCATAGAGTGTGACAAACCTCCAGGCACAGATGTTAATTTGTAGCATGTGTCTCTCAAATGCAAAAAAAAAAAATATCCTCTTAAAATTTCTCATAAGATTCAGAACAAAATTGATAACTTTTTTAACCTGATATAAATACTTCACTACTGAGTCTTTTATGTTGTTTTTTTTCTGTATCTTTTTTACATGTAAGCAGCCATCTTTGTTTTTGCTGCAAACTGAGCATGCACCTCACTGACTGGTTAATCCGCCTGTCAATCACACCCTCTGAAATCAGGGGGACAGGATAAAGCTCCAGATCCACATTTTGATAAAAGTGTGTGGCTGGCCAGATAAGAAAGTTAGAGAGCTTTACATGTACTTACAGATTATTTGGATATTTGGACCGTCACATCAAAAATGTCCTCTAGTTTACATATAGCCTACAGTACAAATGTGTGAGGTATCTCTGGCTTGTGTAGGCGGAGTAATTGTTATATTTAGAGACAGATGAATGTTTTTGTACTCCTTTGGATTTATCATTATATAGAACCACCTAATCCATGGTTTAGTCTCACTTTAGAACTGGTTTAGTCTCAATTTAACCACTTAAGCCCTGATTAAGGCCTGATATTGTCTGGGTTTAGTTCTGGTCCTTGGAAAGCCAAATATTATGTGAAAGAATTTGCTTTGAGTTTCTACTGAAGTATAATTAGTTAATCTATTTTAAAATTGATTCAAAATAAAACCAACATTTTTGTATGGTGTAACTCTTAAATTCCCAGCATTACTCCACCCGTCTGGCTCAACAGTCCATCCTCAGACAGGTCCCCGCCCGTCCCAGCAGAGCCATGTGGGCCAGTGTCAGCTATGAGCCCTGAGAGCAGTGAGTCAGTGCTGACGCAGGGCTCAGAGGAGAGGGCTTCACCACACTCTCTACATCCCTCCCATCACTTTTATTCAGACTACACCCAAAACTAAATTAGGCCTGTACAGCATATGGCATAATGGTCACTGAGTCATCTGTTTTGCTGCTCATCTACCTTTGACGTCACAATCTGGGGAAAATTTGAGTGGCTCAGAACAAGATGTCCTCTTAACAAAACAAGTGTGAATGAAGTAAAAATACAACTCTGGGTATGGTTTTGATAAGAGAACAATATTAGAGCATGGCTAAAAGGTGTAATTATATACAATGAAATGTTGGTAATTTACAAATAGAAGTATAAAAACCCAGATTTTTGGATAGCACAGTGACAGTGCTGACTGACCAGCTAGTCCCTTCATGATTCTGTTCGAATCCAGAAGGGTCTGGATCATAGAGAATGAAAATCCTCCATCCAAACATGAGATGGTCCAACTTAAGCTGCTAATTTGCAGTGTGTATGTTTCCAAACACAATATAATTTCTTTTACCTGAAATAAGTGATTGGTGTTTCTATAGGTGACTCTGAGAAAATCCACTCTGTTTCTCGGTCCTTTATGTTTTTTTTTGTTTTACATGTAAACTGCCATGTTTGTTTTTAACGCAAACTGAGCATTAATCTTAGGACTCTGCAACTGCCACAGTGTGTATCTATCTAGCTCAAAATTCTGCTGAGAAATTGCTGAACTGCGGCTCTGTTAAGTGACTGTGGATCTGACGTCTCACAAATAGCAAAGCCGGACTCATGCAATGTAAAGCGCGTCGCATAAATAATTAATCAACAGAAAATGCCACCCATTATTTTATTTTGTTTTCAGGATACAGTATTGTTGTACCTTTCACCTTCACAGCTCATTTTAAAGTCAAAGTGAAAAGAAACTTTGCAGTCCTATTTGAACATTGTGTTGGCTGCTTTCACTCATGTGTTTTAATCCTGGGCTGGTGTTTTGATGCTCTTTAGACATATGCCCAGCGCTTCCCCTTTGCTCCTGAGCCTAACCTCTATAATCAGTGCTCCAACATTCAGCAGAGGCCTAAGGCAAAACAGAGGAGCAGGCCTGATAAGAGCTCTGCACCTCCTTCTCATACCACCCACTCACTTCTGCAGCCCACCGCTTTAACACTTGATTTTAAATGCAAAGGTTTAGATAAAAATAGGAAAGGTTGAGACACTGGCAAAGTGGAAAATGCTATTAACTCACGGTGCAATAATAAATACAGATTGTGTGTATTTCTTGTGGGAAGTTTAAGGAAGAAAAAATAGATCATGGGATATTTTGTTGTGAGTTCAGATCATTGGTAGAGCTAAACTATTACATTTAATGGTGCACATTACATTTAAAGGTGCACTGTGTAACTTTTCTTGTGGAGGATCCGCCATCTGCTGGTCTCCATGGAGATGTTATTGCTTTGTCTGGAATGTCTTAGTACGACATTAAACACATCATATTTTAACTCATTGACTAATTGACTTAAAAACTTACATTCTAACTTAGTCCTATGGCGTCACCTGCTGTCTCCGTA
>KN501496.1:1374-14688 GCA_000787155.1 Scartelaos histophorus | reverse complement strand
GGGTGTGGTTGCGGTGGTGGGTGCGGTTGTCTTGTTTATGGCTGGAGATATAGGGGATTGTGTTGTAGTATGTTTATGGCTTCATGTGTGTCGGGACGTATGGGGCAGGTGGTGCATAGCTGTAAGGATTAGGGTGCTTATGTTTATGGGGCTATTAAGATGTCTAACTGGATGTCTAAGTTACCCACATGAAGCAGAATAGAAAACTGTGTGACTGGACTTGGGTCTGGTTGTGTTAAAGAGGGGACAATATGCATAACTGATATATTTTTAGCTTTCTACCATGATATAACATTGTTTCCTCATCAGAAACCTGCCTGAAAAGATTTTAGAGTCATTCAGCACGATCTCTCCTGGGCCCTATTCAAACCCTTCTTACAGTTAGCTGTAGGTTTCTGTACAAGGCTCCACCCACAAGTCTACATCCCCCACGCTCCAACTCGACAGTTCTCCATAAATACACAAAAACATGATACAAAACTGTACGAAACAACTTGACAAACCCGATGTGATGTGCAGTAGTTTCATTAAGGGGACATGCACTAATCGTGTTGTGACAGCGCTCTGAAGGGGGAGTGACTTAGCGTGATGATCAAAAGGAGGGTAAATTCCTGTAACTCATAGAAGTTAAATACCCCATCTTTAATTTGGTTTTAAAGCTGTACTATGCCATTTGTCTGGTGGAGAATCTGTACACTTGTTTCAGTTCTTTCTGCTGTATAGACTTAACTCACCTATCACCATGGAGACAAGGCCAAGTTGCAGATCAGGACTGTGGTGGGGTGGACTCACTAAAAATACTTGTCTCAATATAGTTTTTTGCAGATAGAGGACACATCCATGTTCGTGTCACTCTCAGTATATGAACAGGCCTCATGTGAAGCTCTTCATAGCCAAAGCCAAATGGCCAAACCGGCCTGACAAAGCCTGATCCCGTCAGATCTCAGGAGCTCAGCAGGGCCTGGTCAGGACTTGGAATGGAGATGCTTTAAAAATCAGGTGCCGCAGGGGGGCGCTAGTCACAAAAAAATCATTGTGTCCTTAGGCAAGACACTTCACCCACATTGCCTAGTATGAAAGTGGTGTGTATGAATGATGGTGGTGGTCAGAGGGGCCAATAGTGCAGATCGGCAGCTCCGCTTCCGTCAGTCTCCCCCAGGGCAGCTGTGGCTACAATAGTAAATAAAAACTTACAAACTCAGAACCTCCAGAACTCCCTCCCTGAGCTGCAGAGGCTGCACTAGCACTGACTCAGAACTGGTGCAGGTGCTGGAGTTTAGGGAGTGACTGATCAGAGGCATTTTAGGTTTAAACCAACTGGATTTCAGCATTGGAACTGGCAACCCACATGAGAGAGTCATGTGAGGCTCATTCTGGTTTCTGATACCAAACTGGCCCAGTTCACAGTACGTCACAAACCAGGAAAACATTTGTAAAAAAAAAAAAAGTACTTACAACTTCCAGCGGGCTCAATTAGTTACAATAGTAAGTGTGACCAAATCTAAGAAAAATGTGAAAATGTCCCAGTTTTCTTATGCCATTCTTAACGTCATTATGTTCTGCTAATGAACCATTAAAGCCACACATACTATGACAGTGGTAGAGCCCAGTGTTGGGAACTACACTGGAAGTTGTAATTGCTTCTTTCTAAACATCTTCCTGGTTTGCGACATTCAATGAACTGGGTCAATTTGGTATCTTGGTTCTCAAGACGATCCAATCAGAAAGCAGAATGAGCCTCACATGACTCTCTCATGTGGTTGCCAGTTTCAAAAAATCCAGTTGGTTTAAACCTAAAATGTCTCTTATCTGAACGGTCACTCCCTAAACTCCTAGAGCCCATTATAACAAAAAATAAATTATCATGTCCAATGTTTTTGTAATAAAAAATCATGAAATCAAGTACAATTCTTAAATGAATGTTTGTTTAACAATAAGAGCACATGCGAGAGACAGTTAAAGAACACTTGAGTTTTTTTGTGATACCTAAACGTGCTTTTGATCACCTTGGGATAAGAATTTCTCATTTTCAGAGAGTGAGTATAGCAGTATAACATGGTCAAACAGTTAAAAAAGTCCATTTTACGTAATACGGGCAGTTTAAATGTTGCTGTCTCCCTTATTTATCGTCTGCAGTCGTGAATTGTGTTGTGTCAGAGTTGATCCCTGACCCTGTCCTGGTGCATGCTGGTCCGGTGCGACAGGTCAGCTCACACAGGACGTATTTTGTACATGTAGATGGATGCTAGTAGATTTTTATCTGGCTATTTATGACACATTTTAAGAGAGGGTATTAAGCAAAATGTACTTTTGGGGAGATTTCTACCATGTTATAACATTGTTCCCTCATCAGAAACCTGCCTGAAAAGATTTTAGAGTCATCATTGCATGTTTGAGTCATTTAGTGATCTCTCCAAGACACTTTTCAAACCCTCTTACGTTTAGCTGAAAGATTTTGTGCAATTCTTTATAAATATACAAGAGCAGGACACAAAATTATGTACTAAAGCCTGACACACCTGATGAGACGTGCAATAGTTTCATTAGCGGGACGCACGCTGATTGTGTAGTGCTGATTGTGTTGTGCTAATTGTGTATTGCTGATTGTGTGTGATAGTGCTCTGAAGGGGGAGGGATGGAAACTAATATTACAAATCCAGTTTTCTGCTCATATTGATTGATCAGACCTGCTGGAGTCACACATGTTTAACACACAAACCCTGAAGAGTTTTTCTTTCAATCTGAAAACACTCTGTTCCTCCTTGTGAGGTCATGAGGTGATGCAGGAAGTGCTCCACTGTGTCCACACACGTTCACAATCATAATGTCATTTCAGCCTGTTTTTTTGCCCATCTCTACTAAACTAAAGGTAAAATTCGTGACATCACAAGTTGCAACAGAGCATTTGGAGCTTTGGACATGTAGACAGACTTTAAAACAAAACAAACAAAAACAAAACCCACCTCCATGTGGCTCCATGTTTTTAAGGAGGTAACAACATTAAACATGACTTAAAGCTCATAAGAGTGAGTTTTGTTTAATATAAGAAAAAAAATAAAAAATTCAATACCATTTTCCTGAACATTAATAAGATGAACATTATATTTTTTGCAATAAAAAACAAAAGAACCATCAATATCTTTCTCCAGTCTCCCATTTGCTCCAAACCACAGTCTGTTACTGACACAGGACTGACTGTAGAGCTTCTTGATCTGGTGAAAATCTGAACTCATCGTACAGCGGGACTTTTGTTAGATACTTTAAAGACTTAAAGTCAATTATTGAGTGTCCAGTCATGTTCCATTTTAACCACAAGATGGCAGCACAGTCCTGTCTCTTGCTAACACTAGTATTCACTGCAGTTTGAGTCAGACTGCAGTCTAGTACACAAACAAATGAAATGTTGGATTTAATTAAGAATGTTTTGTCAACTGATTCCACACAAGGCTGTTGTTTTAATGTTAAAGCCTTTGTGACTTAACTACAACAACTAGTTATTACTAAAATTCAAAGCAATGATGTTAAATAAATCTAAAGTAAAAATGTTACTTCATGACTACTCAAAGTGCTTTATTGTTTTGAAATGTCAACATTATGTTCATTTTATTTCTTTATTTATTTATTTGATTGGGACAGTGCACGGTAATAAACATACATGACAGAAGCACAAATGTAAACACGCCGGATTGTAGCCACACGGCTCATTTCCATCCACAGTCCCACGGGTCACAGGGATGAGAGGTCAGGGGTCAGGGTCACAGGGATCAATGGGTTCATAGGGTGTTGCATGTTTTTGGGTGATGGGGGGAAACCGGAGTACCCGGAGGAAACCCATCCAGACACGGGGAGGAAACATGCAAACTCCACACAGAAAGGCCCGGGCGACCCGGGGATCGAACCCGTAACCTTAAATCAATATCAAATTAACAATGTAAGGTTGGTATTAAGAAAAAAAAAGCAAATACAATAGGTTACTTCTATAACTTTATTGCAAATATACTGTAACAAGTTTATCAACTGTTCAGTAAGGCACAAGTAAGTAAGGTAACAAGTGTGCTGTACATTTAGTACTTAACATGAAATGGAACCATGACAAATAGACTGTAGGTGGATTGTAAAGTGCACAATAGCATAATTAAAAATGTCAGTACAATTAAATCAAATTAGAATATGCTTCTTGCCCTATTAGTAAAGTAAAACATCTGTGAAATCTTTCCAAAACTCAAATGGAAAAGCATCTAACAGAAATGTTTGCAGCGGACCACCTGATTTCTCTTAGTCAGGACAAATACTCTTATATCTGATGATAAGAGTCTACGGGCTTGTCAAAGCCTGATCCTGTCAGATCTCAGAGGCTCAGCAGGGCCGGGCCTGGTTAGTACTTGGATTTGAGACTGCAGGGAATTCCAGGTGCCACATTGGGGCACCACAGGCCAAAACTGCCATTGTGTCCTTAGGCAAATTTACCATTTCCTGAGTTTATACTTTGCGTCTCTGTGTCCATCCCTGCGTCTGCCTCTGACTCTCTGGTTCATTCTGGTTTATTGGCGGTTACCTAGAGTGACCGGACGTCCTCTTTTTCCCGGACATGTCCTCCTTTTGGGACCCCAAAGAAAAAAACATCAGGGAGGAATTTCTAAATGAGCTCAAAATATCTGGGATGTTTGTTTTTTTTTACTCACTATCAGTTGACAGCTTTGAGTGGGAGACATATCTTAGTTTTGGCAACAGTTTTGGCTCATCTGATCAGATACAATCATGGATCTACAATAAGATATTTATTTAAGTTATTATACTTTATACTTCCATGGACACAGTCAGTGGCGTCTCTCCAGCCCTGTGCGCCTACCCTCCGCCCCTCCTCTTCACTCCTGTGCTCTCACTGAGGACATCAGAAAGTGCATCTACTTTTATTATGCGTATTATTTTGAAGGCATATTCGCTACTGTGGAGGGTTTGAATAATCACAGCACAGTTCTACATCAAACTCTGCATCACTTTTTATTTGATTAAAATTGTACCTCATATTAGCAGAGATACATTCATTAAACCGTCATTGTGTGTGTGTCTTTACAGTTGTACATGTAATTTCTCCAAATACGTGTTACTCTTGTGTCTAATCTCAGCCATTTCTTGGTAATATTATTTATACAATTTTTGGCTACTCTACCCACCTCTGAGTGTAATTACTCGTCCCACATGAATGAATAGTTTATTTCTGTATTGTTGTTGGTCTTGTTTACTGCTCTGGTCAGTAATAGGGCCCTGAGCTCAGAACAAAGCCCTGGTCCATGGCTCCCACACAGTTGGACGCAGCTCAGTCTGGGGCAGGAGACGAGAGGAGGACCAGGCCAGTCTCAAAACTCCATCCAAATCTGACCACATGGTACTCTACAAATATAGTTCAAAGGTTATGCAATCTAACGAGGAATCGGAATTGCAGTGAACTCAAAATTAGAATAGGCTCTGTGGCTGTGCATAACAGGCCTTATTCACACTCGCATCACAAACCAGGAAGATGTTTTGAAACATGCGATTACAACTGCTGGTGTAGGTACAGACACTGGGCTCATCTACAGACTGTGATAAAACCCACTGAAGTATCATAAAACCGTGGAGTCAGCAGCAGCGTCTTCACCACCTGCCGAACCTTCCCATGAGGACAGGACCCTGATCACATCAACAATGTCACTTACAAACAGCTCAAATCTAGCAAAAGGCTACAAGTTCTCTGTAGAAAAGTACTTGTTTGACTATCAGGGAAAGTATTATTTGCTGGCAAACTAAGACTAATGCATTATAAATGATTTAATTACACTCAACTATGATTAGCATTTAAGAGCTGGATCTAAACATCAACTCCAGTGGCAGGTTTGCCATAGAATATAACATAGACCAGGACTATTCAATGAATGAAGGTCCAGGGCCAGTTCATCAAACTGGAGCAAAACAAGGGGCCGGATAATATAAAGCCTCAGTCACTAACGGTCATAACAGTAACAACAACAGGCAACTTCACAAATCTTCACAAAACAGAGGCCCATAATAATACATGCACATTGTACTTGAAAAATATCTATATAAAACCACAGCCAGACCTAAGTGACAGACACATTTTACAGTTGAATTACAAGGATATATTATTATGATTTTAAAGGACCTGGTGTCCTGTGCACAAGGAGAAAACACGCTCTGAATAGTTTTAAATCTCCGCATTGAAACTACACAAAGGATGCTCCAGAATCATTTCACTTCAAGGGCCACTACAAAATATCTCAGGGGCCGGAGCCGCCAATTGAAGAGCCACAACATAGACTGTATCCATCCATTTTCTTGTGCGTATCTGGTGCCGGGTGCAGTCTAAGCAGGGACTCCCAGACTTCCCTCACCCCAGACACTTCCTCCAGCTCCTCCTGGGAACCCCCTGGCGTTCCCAGGCCAGCCCAGAGACTAGTTCCTCCAGCGTGTCCTGGGTCTTCCCCGTGGCCTCCTGCCAGTGGGACATACCTGAAACACCTCTTGAGGGAGGCGTCCAGGAGGCATCCGGACCAGATGCCCGAGCCACCTCAGCTGACTCCTCTCCACGTGGAGGAGCAGCAGCTCTACTCCGAGCTCCTCCCGCGTGACTGGAAATATTGGATTTATTCCTTTTTAATATATAGCCTTTTTAATGGTGCTTTTAAGTTATAAATTAAATGAAAAGGGACACATTTGTGTGATTTATTTTTAATCATTCAGTTATTCTCTTTAGTGCCACCCTGAGCCAACATGCAAACAAAGGATTCTTTTCTGTTGTAAAAGTAACTCATTGAAAGCATTTTTATTATATAAACACATTTCAACTTTCAATTTCAACTTTTAATGAATATTGAATTGCTCTAGAATCTAGAAAAAACATTTTAAATATAAATTGTAATTTAACTACAAGTGCTACAACAAATATCAAAGTCTCCTTCTTTTGCACATTTACTTTTCATAACATTTATCAAGAGCTGAAACTTTATTATAATAATAATAATGTAATAAATAAATCTGCCGCCTGTGTCCAATCAGGAAGTTTTATTTTAATTAAAGAAACAAAATATTAGGCAGGAGTTGTAGTAAAGTCTTGTAAAATGATGTCTGTCACATGCACTTTGAAGCTCCTGGGCGTGTTTCAAATGTGAAATGTGATTATATCCCAAATTGAATCCCAAATGTCTCTGAAAATGTGCAGTTGACTGTATTCTTCAAACTACAATGGCATGGATGTGTTGTTGTGTTTTGTTGCAGATGTGAAAGCACGGTGCACTTACAGAGACATCCAGACGGGTACTGCCTGATCCTGCCTCCAAACCTCAAGTCGGCCATCGCCGCTGTCACCTACATGGCCGAACAGCTCAAGAAACAGGACACAGACGACTCGGTTAGAGCCGTGACGTGTCTAAGCTCATTTATACAGGATTTGGTGTTATTGCAGTTTAGTACACGAAAAAAGGAACATAAGGCAAAACATAAAGGCAACAAAACACAAGCCACTTAAACCATTTCTGATCATTGAAAAAGAAAGAACCACGGACTGGGTGACGGAGAAAACATCATTAGGACAAGAGACTAGGGTTGTGAAGTATCGAAAATCATGAATCAATACTGAAAATGGAAAAGTAGATACTCATTCATTAAAAAAAGTCCCATTAACAGGACAGAAATGAAGCTTTCCTGAATGTCTTTAGAATGATCTGAGCTGTTTTAGAACAAGTAGAACAGAACATAGACTAGAACACACCCATGGACACTGTGGAACCTACTGCACCACTGAGGATCACACAGGTTTTTTTTGTTAGATTTTTCTAGATTAGAATCGTGCATTTGGTTTCATATACGGCAAAAATATTTGGGTCTGAATTTTATGTAAATTAATTAATATTTAGAGGTTGCTCAAGACACTTAAAAATTGCCCCATAGTAAATCAAATAAATAAGGCGCATTCAAATAATTTGTCATTTTATTCTGCAAACACAAACTGAAACGTTTACTACTTTTTCTTAGAAAGTCCATAAAGTCCATACAAAATTACTTGAAAACACAAAATTCTTCATTTTCCAGGAAACTTCATGCAGCTTGAGCCACCAAAACAGCTCCTTTTTCTTCCAAATTTCTTCCTAAATCATCTTTTGGAGTTAAAACCTAATGCAGGGTTCTAATCAAGGTTTTCTGAAGCTTTTATTTTTTACCATAATAATTACTCATCCTTACATTTGCACTTCTACAAAAATGTTGGTGTGTGTTTTCTGTTCCTTTTGTTTCCATCCTAATGAGGCCACCTGGGAATAGAAAAAGTAGTATAATTTCATGTTGAAAATCATTCTTTTGTCTGAAGACAGCGTGCTTTTTATTATCACAGTTATATTGGAATTGGTATTGAGCATCACAGGATGAGAGACCCTTTTTACTCTCACACTCCTGGGATACTGTGTTGAAGAAGATCGTTCTAAAGCGATTCAAGGTTCATTTCTGTCCTGTGAATGTGACTTTTTTAGTACTGATACCTGCTCAAATGAGTATCCAGTTATAATATTAGTTTAAGTATGGATTACTATTGAATTTTTGATGTATGAGTACACATGAGTACACACTTTGTACACTGCAAAAAAGCTTGGCTAAAATGAAAGATGTTGATCTGTCCAATGAAATGATCTGTCCATGCAGCAAGATCATCTGACTGGACAAGTTCTCTTCAGATAAACTGATATAAGTTTTGAAATGTTGTCCAGAGATCAGTGTAACGTTCTTGTCTGTGATTGGCAGATGACGGGGGACTGGCAGTTCATCGCTCTGGTGTTGGACCGCCTCTTCCTGTGGCTCTTCTGTATCATCACCACACTGGGCACTTTGGCCATGTTCCTGGACGCCAGCTTCAACTACACTCCAGACCAGGCCTTCCCATAGACTCAGCCGGCCTTTCTCCACCATGTACGCTTCTGAGTTTTGTATTTAAACGGGATCAGGCTGCACACAGGGCATTTTACTGGAATGTTTAGCTTATTCAAGAATTCTATCCATTTTTATTATATTCACATGTTTTATATTTGAGGTAGTTTAAAGAGAGGGCATTATACAAATAGATTTTTGGAGCTTTCTTCCATGTTATAATGTTGTTCTCATTCATGCATGTTGGAGTTGAGTAATCTTTGCAAAGCTCCACCCACAAGCCTATGTTACCCATGCTCCCACACAATTATGCTCCATAAATATACAAAATAAATACAAAAAAATACTCTGTGGAGTAGTTTCATTAGCGGGATTCCCGTCTATTGTGTTGAGGTGGTGCTCTGAAGGGGGAGTGCCATAGTGTTGGAGCAAGGTGACAGGGGAGCATCAGAGCTTCAAAAACTAGAATTGTTTTTGGCAATTTTCAAAGCAATAAAAATGAAACACAGTGATTTAAATATGTTACATGTTACAGTGGTCAGAAAGATTTATTTTTTTATTCTCTAGATTGGAACCCTGCATTTGGTTCAATATTCAGCCAAAATGGGTCCAAAAGTTATGCAAATGAATATTTAGAGGTTGCTCAAGACACATGAACATTGTCCTATACTATAACATAGCAAACCAAATGAATAAGTTGAATTCAAATAATTTGTCATTTTATTCAACAAAATGACAAATTACAAGCTGAAAATTGCATAAATATCCTTATAAAGTCCATAAAAAATTACTTGAAAATGCAAAATTAGTCCATTTCCAGGAAACTTCATGCAGCTTGAGCGACCTCTAAAACATAGTTTTCTTCCAAATTTCTTCCTAAATTATCTTTTGAGGCTAAAACCTAATGCAGGGTTCTAATCGAGGTTATCAGAAACTTGACTTTTTACCATGCGCTGATGGACCATCCTAATGGAAGTGTAATACCCCCTCTTTAAGAATTCCACTGTAGATGGAGTCAGAATGTAGATGTTTGATTTGATTTATATCTGATATCTCTCTAGTTGTCAGGCTTATCCACATGGAACTGAAATGTCTTCTCTGTCTGCACAAAGAAAACAGGCCCGACTTTGATCAGGTGTCGTATGTGTTCAGTCACATTTGTATACGTGTACTATATATGTTCTATTTTCCTCCAAATTAGTTTGGTTTGCGAACATGGAGACAACCAAGTACCCCAGCTTTAAAGGAACTGTATGTAAGAGTGATTTTAAATGCTACAAACATGATCTATGGCCACATTTATATGAGAGCTTTAATTCTGAATAAAAATAATTAAATTCATGACACAAATGAATTCTGCTTTAAAAAGTCCATGTAAACACTTAATTCCTGATGAAAACGATTATTCAGAATTTAGCTTAATTCTGAAGTAAATGGATGGTTTATTCCAATTTTAATGCCATATTAAATTATTCCTGGATCATATAAACATTTATTCTTTTTAGAAATAATTCCAGTGGTTCATGCTTGTTGGGTCGTCCTTCTGACGATCCAGCTCCTCCAGTCGTCTCTTGGGAATCCACTGCTCTTTACATTTGCGGTGAGCGGGATGTGGGAGTGGGCAGAGGTAGAGCATCTGTCCACTCAGTTTGTCTTCTTCCCCCTTCTCCGACACTTCCCTTCTTCTCCTCATCTCACTGAGTAAAGTGTGAGGATAGAATTCTCTAGCTGCTGCTCAACTGTGGAAAAAAATTGGACAGTGTTTGTGTCCTTGGAGTAAAGACAAACAGAGATGACGGAAAAGCCGGGAGCAGCTGAAGTGTGTGTTTTCTTCTGTAGATGTAAATATGATCAGAACCTTCCCCACCCCCAGACGATGAACCACATTGAAAAAAGGAGATTTAACCTGTTTTCCATGTAAAACTCAATTTGGCTTTATTATCTCCATATAAACTCAAAGGAGAATATTTTAATCCTGAACTCTTTAATTCAGAACAGTTCATTTGGAATAAAAAAACGTAAACATGGCCAAGGTCCCCAGATCTGAATGAGGTAAACACATGTTCAAATCAAATACAGCTTTTACTGATAACATCTGTAATACTGATTTATGCTTAATTGCAAAAAACAAAATGCTGAAATCCACTTGGTTTAAACCTAAAATGTCTCTGATCTGAACAGTCACTACTTTAACTCCAGCACCTGCTCCAGTCCTGAGCCAGTGCTAGTGCAGCCTCTGCAGCTCAGGGAGGGAGTTCTGGAGGTTCTGAGCTTCACATGAGGCCTGAACATGAACATAAGAATGAGACGCACTTTCTGTTTGCAGGTGAAGACTCTTGCAACACAGGTTCAGTTGTTCCTGTAGTACGAGCACAGACCACATACAGGTTCTTTAAGCCACATGTTGAATACATATTAAATATAATTCTATGGTCATGTATTTTACATGTAGATGTCTAGAACCCACCGCACCAGCCATGGGCCTCAAATGGAAGGGCTATTCACAAAAATAAACCAGAACCATTTTGCTAACTTGTCTGTGGCCAACATCTGAAGCCTTTTGTTTCTCTTCTGTGCCTTGGTGCTTCTTCAGGCAGATCCAACGTTCCACATCTGAACTATTCCGTATTCCTTTGTATTTGTGCTTCTTAATGTATTTATGTGTAATGTTACGTAAGTGAATTGTGTTGAAATAAAATGTCTTTTGACATGTCAAATATGGCTGAGACATTTTTACTTGTTTTGCATACATTATGTTGTCCTATGGATAACTGCACATCACACTAGTGAGCAGCACATTTATTTTCTTTTGTACTGGGACAAAGTGGGGCTTTGTCCCATTTAAACTAACATTAATTTGTTTGATTTCACACATGAATATGTTACCATGTCCTATTTAACATATAATTCTGGGTTCTTGTTTTGTTAAATTCTCACATAATCCATTGTGACTTTAAATATACTTTGGCAATTCATTCGAGTTATTCCAGACACTTCCCTACTTACCTGCTCCTCCACCTGGTCTGGAGACAAAAGAGGAGGGGGCTTAGGATGGTCCTATTTACAGCCTCTGGGGGAGATTTTGGGCCAGACCATGTGAAGGGGAGAATTGTTTTTAGTTCCTTTTTGTTTTGTTGTTTTCCAGCATTTGGATTAATTATTTTAGTGTTTATGTTAAGGCTCAATGAGAATGACCCAAAGGTTAGACCACAGACTGACAGAACATGTAGGTTTTTAATTGACTAGGTTTCCAGGGGGAGTCACAGGAGCAGGTAGGCAGGCGCAAAGCTGAATTAAATCTTCCTCAGACACACTTTTATTGTTATTTGCAGATAAGAAGTTTTATTTTTTTCAAAACCAGTTTACAAAAATGGCCCTTTTAATAATTAACTTGAAACTACTTTAATCAAGACAGCTTAGTTGAAAAAGAAAACTTGAGAATTATTTGTATAAACAAATGTTTGTCAAATCCGCCGCAATAAAGAGTAATATTCTTTGGAGTGAGGAATTTGGGACCCATCTAGATGAAATAAAATAGAAACAATGTTAAGAAAATCCTGCTATGTCAAATCTACGATGTATATTTTTGTACTGTATTTCCTTACCCAGCCTCTTGTGCATATTATATACATATATATGCATATTCATTTTATATTTAAGGTTCATGCATTAATCTGTATTTGTGCTATTTGACATATATTTTAATACTTTATTGTGTCCAAGTCATTTTCCTTTTGAGACCACGGGCTGCTCAGGATTGGCAGAGGATGAAGCAAACCAGCTGGAGGTTGATGACTGGCCTTGTTGCAGGCACAAACAGAACAAGCAGAGACAAAGACATATGTGTCCATGTGCATAAAGGGCAACCAGAACCTCTGCTTCAGAAAGACAAAGCTTCTGTGGAAACCAAGGTGACAGGAGAGTTTAGAGCAGTGAGTCCATTGGAGTACTTGAGATCTTCAGGAACAAATAAAGATAGCTGGACAGTCACCTGAGATCGCTGAGCCTCCTGGACTATCCTTTCGATTTCCCAGTGAACTCCTCGAAGTAAATGGGGAATTTGAGATACCTCATCACCTCACCCTCAGAATTTGAATTGTCACTGACACAGATAGGTGGAAGGATTGATCCTGGCAGCTTCTTCGGTTCATCAGGAGGTGATTGATGGGAAAAGGAATCAGGTTTCTATTTCGGGATCGAGGACGCTAAGTTAGAGTAAAATTAAACCTTCCAAGGAATAGGGCCCATCTAGTTGGACGAGCATTTAACCTTTTGGCTGAATGTAGATATGAGAGGTTCTTATGGTCCGTCCAAACTATTCAGTCCCTTCCAGTCACTGTCTCCATTCACGAAAGGCAGAAACTACAGCAAGAAGCTCTCTGTTGCCTATGTCGTAGTTAATTT
>JACN01080150.1:0-10774 GCA_000787155.1 Scartelaos histophorus | reverse complement strand
ATAATAATGTATTTATTTATTTATTTACTTAATATATATTTTTAAGACCTAATACCAATCTGATAGGCAAAATAGCCACCTAGAAAAGCTGAAAACAAACAATCCTGCATGGTAATTTGTTTTCATTATGGCTATTGGCTCCATCCCCACTGGGCACATGGCTGTGTTTACAACCATTGAGTAATGTTAACAATACTGGGGCATCACATGAGAGCAGTCTGTCCCTGGCATAGCAGATTCTGTTATTGTGAGGCTGTATGAGAGGCTGCCGAGCTCTAATTAACATTCTTCCCAGAGGGCTAAGAGGATATTGATTCTTCTAACATCATTCAGTCAAAGGTATAGCATGCCACTTCTAAGCTCAATGTCTGTGGGAAAAAAAAAGAGTCAATTATAATAATGGCTTGAAATAAACAGGAAATTAATTCTCCAGCCTTTATAAACAATATCAAGGCAGCAGATTAGTGATGTCGGTCTTGTTTGTTTGCCCTTTGATACCAACACTTGAAATGGAAAACCAAGTGGTACATAACTCCTTTTATGATTGGAGGCATATGCTCACTGTTGCTTCAACCAATTCAGCAATGAGATGAGAGACAGGTGCAAATTGCCACAATGAATGCGCCGCTTTAATCAGCATGAATCAAGATGCAGATTTTGATCCTGGCTTTTGCTCTTACAAGGCAATTAAGCATGTTTTCCTTCACAACTGCGCAAAGAAATAAAGCTTCATGGCACTATTCACAGTTTTCTCGTCTTTGTGATGGTTTAATTTTGAAATGCATTGTAAAAAGACCAGATATCTGTGCTGTAAATAAGAACAAACATATTTTATTATGTTGCAATGGCATATAAACAGATGTCCATACAAAAACAACTATCTTACATGACTCTGTGTAAGTCCTGGCAGTGCTTGGGTCAAACAGTCCCATTTTTCACAACACATGCTGAAATCTGTGCTCCAAGCAGGGCTGTCTGAAAGAGCGCACGGGCTGCAGTATAGTCTTTGACACGGAGTTCCTTAGCTGTTTCATGAGCATCCACAGAAGCAAAATCATCAGGGTCAATAGTCCAAAGAGCATGCCCAAATAGAGGCTAATGTTCCAGCCCCAGCCCAGAGCCAGGGGCAGAGTGGTGGACGCCACAAGAAATTTCCTAGGGGCAGGCATGGGTCATAAGGCAGAAAGCCACTGTCCCTGTATTCCCCAGTTCAAATGCAATTCCACATCTCAGCACTGTTCACAGATTTGACAGATGCTGTGTCGTAAGGACCAGAGCCATGGTTTGAACAAGTATCCCAGTAATAGACAGTGCAGATGAATTCCCATTTGTTTCCATAGTGATATCCGGGGGTTAGTTGAGAAAGAGCCGGAAAACCTGTTGAAAGTGCAGGTCTGGTGAGGAAGCGGTCCATGTTGCAGAGGAGAGGTCTGCAGCTGTTGTGCACCCCCTCTCCACAAAGCCTGCCTCCTGGTTTATAAGAGGAGGAGCAGGAGATGCCTCCAACTCATTGGTTTCCTATATTCAAGGTGATAGAAAAAAAAAAACCTACTCCGTCACCTTCCCAAAGTCTCCAATTTAAATCAAGGTTTAAAAATAAACCCCCTTTTTACATAAACACTTTCCCCATAAGATTCCAAAAAAAAAATTGACTTCAGTCAATCTGAACCAAGTAGTTTTCTATCCTCTGCTGCCCCCTATAGGCTGATGTAGACAATACAGGTCAGTCATATTAAATGAGATTTATTTACAAGAGCCATTTTTACAGTGCAGTAGTGTCTAGGTAAGACATGAATGGGATGACACAGATTACTTGTACAGACAATAAAGTTTAATTGCATTCACTGTAGCAATTTGGATGAAATGCCAAAGTTTTAATCTGCAACAACTGCTTGAAACTCCACCATTCAGGAGATCACAAGTCCATAGTGTAGCTGCAGTAAAGAAAGCTGGCAGATATCCATTTGTCCGATACCAGTAAAACAGCGTGATTAACACTTGTGATTTTGCATCATATAAAAATATTTAAAAACTCTCAATCACGCCTGACTCCAAAAAGAGCAGGTAATGTTCTTTGAAAACGTAGCAGTTATTTTTACATAAACACTTTCCCCATAAGATTCCAAAAAAAAAATTGACTTCAGTCAATCTGAACCAAGTAGTTTTCTATCCTCTGCTGCCCCCTATAGGCTGATGTAGACAATACAGGTCAGTCATATTAAATGAGATTTATTTACAAGAGCCATTTTTACAGTGCAGTAGTGTCTAGGTAAGACATGAATGGGATGACACAGATTACTTGTACAGACAATAAAGTTTAATTGCATTCACTGTAGCAATTTGGATGAAATGCCAAAGTTTTAATCTGCAACAACTGCTTGAAACTCCACCATTCAGGAGATCACAAGTCCATAGTGTAGCTGCAGTAAAGCTGGCAGATATCCATTTGTCCGATACCAGTAAAACAGCGTGATTAACACTTGTGATTTTGCATCATATAAAAATATTTAAAAACTCTCAATCACGCCTGACTCCAAAAAGAGCAGGTAATGTTCTTTGAAAACGTAGCAGTTATTAAAAAAAAAAAGGAAATCTACAAGGGGGCGGAGGAGTTGAATCACTTCAGGCGCAACTCTGCTGGAGCGTCGACGAGGGAGACTTCATGGTACCTGGACGTGAAACGATACATTAGTACTTTATAGTTTATGACTTATGAATATTGTTTAATGCTTACTTCGGACTCTTGTACTTTTCCCGTATGGACTGCTGTGCGTGCTTGGGAGCATTGAGGTAGATTTTGTGGAGATCCTCAACACATGGCATCAGATCGTCTAGACTGTAGCCACTCATTTCTGCTAAAGACTTTGGCTAACAGCAAAAACAAAAAATTAGCTCACAATTCATTTAATATAGATAATTAAATCAAATGGACATACCCAGGAGCCTCCGGTCACTGTGTGGTTAGCCAGAATGTAAGCCGCAGCAGCAGTTTGAGATGGGAGGTACTTCAGACACGGTTCTGAATCTATTAGACTAAGTTCACTGAGGTACTATGGGGTGAAAAAAGAAAATTAGGGGGCAACTTGGTCATACATTAGTCAAATAATAAATCAACTCACCATCGCCAAACTCTCCACTTGTTTGTTAACTGACTGGTTAAGAATATACTGGGTGAGGAACTGGTTAACAGTGGGGGCAGCCAGGTCAAACGAGAGCACCTTCAGCACCAGATGTTCCATTCTCAAAACCTGCTTCCTGGTGTAGGTGTCGTCTGTGATGTACACAAACTCTGACACCTCTGGAGGGTAGATTTCCTCAAATTTTCTAATATAAATAAAAACATTAAAGTTTGGAAACTCAAATACATGTAGCGAAATGACAGACACTTACGAAGCCAGCAACATGGCAGCAGTTCCAACAAGCTGAAGCTTTCCTCTCAGTACAGACATTGATGACAGGAAACGATCGATGTAATTTACAGCAAGGTATAGAGTTTCATTCTGAAGTTTATCCTCTTCTCCAACCTCAACAAGCCAGTCTACCAAGATGGATCTCATGCCATTGGTGATATCTGGCTGCTTCTTCATGTAGCCTGCTTTTGGTCGGGTTTTTACCTACACAAAGACAACCATTTAGTATCTGGTAAAGTGAGGATAGTGTGTTTACAAATGTGTTTCGCACTTGCCTCCATTTCCCTCAGATAAGTGTGGATTTCGGCAGCATACTCTGGGACTTCATTTACATTCGCAGTCTTCTCCTCACCCTCAATTACAGACATGTCCATGGGAGAGTCTGATCAAAGACAACACAAGAGGTTACCAGGAGGCATGCTGCAAAATCATTTACATGCAAATTTTAACCAGGAGTTTACCAAGCAGGCTGACGTCCATTGCAGAAGGAAAGTCAATGGTGGCCAGTGGTTGCCGGAGTTGTGCCACTGCATTATTGATTACTAGAGGGGAGTCCTCGGCTGGTGGAGGTGGCTTCTTACTGCAGGCACTATCAGGTTCATCCACATGGATCTGGAAAGCAGGCTGTTGTTTTGAGGGTCTCTCAAAGCTGCTCTTGAAGTCATCATTTTTACAAGACAAGGTCTCCTAGAAATATGGAAAAAAACCAAAAACAAAACAAGGCTCAATTTAAAAATTACACTGTACATTACATGCATAGAGGCAAAGGAGTCCACAGTGAACAATTTAAATTATAATGAGATGCTAAGTGGAGTGCTTGGCTCAAAAAAAATGGCGGACTAGACCAAATTCTTACGTCAGAATTATTAAGAGGAAACGAAAACTTTATGTTCAGAATCAAGAAGAATAGTCAAGAGCACATTTAAAATAAAGTTTATAGTTCGGTTTAAGATATAGATTACGAGTTTGCGTCCAAAAAGCACAATGAGTGTGTTTAGCACGTAGCCTCTCCGACTGGAGGAGCCGCGCACTGCAGCCCAAACAAACCTGTTTTATGCCGCGCTGGGGGTTCGCCTTTGTCCTCTGGTTGTTCTGGAGGGCTCCCAGGACCGTCCTGTTGGCTGGTTTGGGGGGGATGTTCTCCTGGTCCTCTGCAGGAGCAGCTTTGCCCCTCAGCCGGGAGAGCATGTTGTTTTCCTGGTTGTGAAACTCAGCAGCCGCGCTTCCCTGTCCTCGGTGAGCTCCAGACATTGTGGCGGTGTTGCAGGAGTTTAGCCGATTCCTGCTAAGCTTTAAACTTCTCGTGTGCTCACGGAGTTCAGGAGTCTATTTTAGCGAGTTTACAAAGCTGAGACTGAGAAGTGGGACAAATGTGCTGCGCGTCCTGAAATTTTAAGAATCGCCCAATCAAAACTAAGCAGTTGAGATGGCAACGCTTCTGGGAACTCCTGCGTCAAAGCAGAGACAGAGACAGAGAGAAAAGACACAACTCAGCATTTAATAGACGCTCAATGACCAGAATGAAGCGTTCTTTCCAAACCTGCAGACAGGAGCCAGGGTCAGTCCGTCCGCAGCAACATGCACGAGCCTCTTTCTCTCAGTTCAAGTAGCCCGCGAGGATTGAAACAGCCAATCACAGCGCGCCTTGCCTCTGACGCAGCACGGAGACGGTGGCCGCGCGGAGCCAATATTCAGCTGATTGCAAATTTTAAACCGGTTTGTTTCCCAACTTTGATATTTATTACAACAAACACGGATTAATGATAATAATAAACCGAATACAGCAATAAGCAATAAGCACAAGCAACTGAAAGTGTTTCTCCCTTTATATAGACACGTTTATGTCAGTGAATTAAGTCTAAATAAAAGTTTTATGTGTATTGCTATTTCTATAACTAAAAAGAAACAAATCTTTCTCATGCATAAAATGCATTTTTATTTCTCTATTACATTCATTCTGTTATTAATAATTAGAGATAATGTTAAATTATCATTTATTTAATATACTTTTGTATGCTCATACAAAAAGCACATATAACATAACATACAACCTTAGTTACTTACAAAACAAGCAACTACAATCATTCTTGTGTGACTCTGAAAGGTCAATCAGCTTTGCTAATCAAATAAATATTATATACAAATATCAGAAGAAATTAGATAACAGTTAGATAAATAAATATTACAAAACTTGACATTAAACAGAGATACACTCTGTAAAAACTATATTCCTTTTATCTTAAACTTCATTAAAAAAGTCCAACAGGGAATTCAAATCATAATTATCAAGTATCTCCATCAATGAGGAGACCTTTGTTTTCACATTTTGTCCTTTAAACTTGAATTTGTCGATGAAGAGGTCCGTGATCATACCTAGAAAACAAATCCTCATTTTAATTTGGCACAACCTGCACCCAAATACAATGAAAAATGTACAATCTGTTACCCTACCATAAAGTCTCTCAAGGTGTGCTGGCTGTTTTTTATACTCCTCCAAGAGATTAGCGGACTCATCCAAAATGCTGCGATACTCTGGGATGAGAAAGTCAGCATTTCCCTCGTGAACCTGGAGCTCCTACAAACCACAGATGGAAAAACAAATGGTGAACACAGATATATGCACAAAGACGTAAAATAAACCAAACTCTTACTTTAAGTGCATCAATAAGCTGGACTTTCCTTGCCAGCAGTAACTGGTATTCTAATTTCGGGTGGATCATCCGTAAAGTGTGACTAACCGATTCATCGTTTATCTCTAAAAAGAAAAAAAAGTACAAAAGTTATATTTATAAACCTTACATTTTAAATCATAACTGTGCATTATGATCAGACATGTATTTGTCTGTTGACGTGCACTCACCATATGATATATTCAGATTAATTTTTCTTTTAGTTGCTTCTTTAGAGAGCACGTCACTGAGTATGGAAATAGTAGAGATGTTGTCCGACTTGAAGTGTCCCTCTCCTTTACTAAAGTTAAAAGACCAAATTCATAAAAAAATAATGAACACATCACACACTGTATCCAAACATTTCAAATTTGACCTTATTTAAGGATTTCCATCAAGTAGTTCTAACTACTTGATGGGGTGAAAGATTCGGACAAAAACCTTGAAAAAAACTTGAAAATTGAGTGGATTATTTTGACAACAATGTTTGTAATTATTATTTTCAAGTATGTGAGTGGACTGTAAAAAAAGTTTGTATAGTTTTCCTATGCGATCCCGAAGTAAAGCTGTTTGGAAATGTTACTTAAATCTTGCCATAGCTCTAACAGTGTATTTCTAAACCATGCAGAGAAACAATTCAAACTTCTAAAAGCTCCAAGACACTGAGTTTACCAGTAGGTTGCCTCAAGTTGAGTTCCAAGAAAAGTGTTGTGGAAGTAGAAGGTGATCGTGTCTCCCGCTGGGGTTTTCTCTGGAACCTCTGGCAAACAAAACACAACCCACGAGTGTATCTCTGCAAAACTGAACTGCCCCACCAGACTCAGACGGTTCATGGGCCTGTCAACAAAATAAACCAAAAAGAAACATTTGAACTGAACTGAAGATACTATGATCAGACATAATTATATTTCAGACATTATTTCAGTGTGTGGTAGTAACCTGTCCTGGTCGATGGTGTGGATCCTCTGGTGAAGCGACAGAGGTTTGATTTGATACTGGCGGACTTGGCATGTCTTGGGCTGCAGTCTCGGGGTGACGTAGGCCTGCAGAGTGCCGTACTGCCCTTCGATCGACCTCACCTGTTGGAAAGAGAAACTGAATGAAAACATATTGTAACAGGACTGCATAGTGTCAGAATTAACTAACAAATAGTATTAGCAAGTGTCAAAGTTAACCAGTGTCTGTGTGCCAAGCAAAAATAAACAGAATACAAAGAGTGTCAGTAGTGGTGTGAATGATAATTACAAACAGTAAACCCAAATTACCTTTAGTTCAAGTCTAGTAGTGTTGGCTTGGCATCTGTAAGTAGCCAGGAGGAAGTTCCCATTGTGCTGCTGATAAAATGCACAAGTCATGTATTTGGAAAACATGTATAATGATAATGTGTGTCGTAATAACTCACCTCCGAGTCACATTCGCTGAAACTAACCACAGCAGAATTCTTATCCACATCCAGCAGGTCGATAGGCACATCGCTCTAAAAAAGAGAAATGTTTATTACCTCAGCAATGGCAGCATTACATTATACAACAAAAACTCTAAGCACCAACTGAGTGTGTGTATGATTCACATTTCAGTCCCTCAATCTTGCAAAGTAGATGTTTATTAGAAAAGGACAGCAGCCCATTATACCAAGAGTTGTTGTGTTACACAATATTATGGCAACTTATAATGAGTGAAAGCGTAAAAGTGGTGTCAGGAGAGCTGCACTGTGAGCCACTGCCAACTTTTAATTCACACAAATACTGAATTCTGAACTGATTCCAAATTCACAAACTTTTTCTCTAACAGTAACAGTTGCGCAGTGGTAACTCTTGAAAATGTAAATCTAAGTAAATGGTAAGTCAAGTCTGCTAAACTCCCTGGAGATGTTGTTTTGCCTGGAATATTCAGCATTTTGGCAACTTGAAACTTGAACTTGAAACTTAGAATCATGAGAGAAGAATCCTGTGCTACAAGATCTCACAAGATGAAATTGCCACAGAATTGTTATTGTGCACACTAGTGGAAACATATTTCAACTATAATTATTATTTATGAATTAATTCATATTTTTTGCTTCATGCTTATATTTACACATCTTGAGAAGCTGTAGTTTTATAAAACTGATTCACCAAGACAGCATTTTAAAAAATTAACTGAGAGAGAGTGAGTCTTGTCTTGCTGCTCCAGGCCTGTGCCTCATTTCACATATTTGCAATACACAATATTAAACGCTTTAGCTTAGAATTTCTGTTGCCTTCAAGGGGATGATAATTTCTGTTGCCTCCTCTTCGTCTTGCTCACCTGGAGCAGCAGGTTGTCGATGGCCGTCTGCACCTCCAGGGTGAGGCTGTAGCTGGCGTCGTCCTGGCACAGGGTGAACTTGTCGTTGATGCTGAAGACGGGCACGGCAGACACGGCCGTGCTGGACTGAGACGTCTGGTGGTATTGCTCACGGCCCTGCAGCACTTTCACCTGCAACTGCTCTAACTCCGCTCTGCCACAAGAGGGAGGTATGAGAGGCATTAGGAGTCGAGCAGGACACAAAGGCTTTTCCATGAGTAAATGTTGTAGCAGTGTATGAACGCAATGCTAAATAACACTGAAATTTTAAAATGGGTCAATACTGGGTCTACATGTGTAAAATTGTCTGAAATATGAATACTTTGATATTTTATAATTAACAAACCTAAAAAGTGCTACTAAATGCCATGACACACTATTGTATTTTATTTGTCAAAACTTTGCACAGCTTATTGATTTATCTGTGAATAAGACAAATAATTTAAGTGCATATGACAGGTTAGACCATATATTTAGCTAAAACGTGGTGAACATCATTTTGCTACGAATATTTCCTAGTTTTTCCTAGTTTGACCACTTGAGTGTTTAGAATTTGACTTCCAGTTTGGACATAAGCAGAGGTAGTTCAGCTCAGTTCAAATTAAGTCTTGAAAACTGCCAGAAAACTGTGTTCCTTTCCCTGCAGCGCTTACCTCAGTGCGTCCACTTTAGACTGCATCTCTTTACTCATCTTCACTTCATCACCGGGACCAACTTCAGCTCTCTGGGGTTCAGTGGTCAAACCGGTCACCCATCCTGGACACAGATATTTACAATTGAACACCTACAAATGCTTTACAAGATAGAAGAGCTTTATTTTTAACCATTTTAAACGTCAAAAACCTGTATAAGTAGCAGTTAAAACTTCATCGTAGGACTCTTTTCCAACACAGCCGCCTTGAATTGACGTCACACTCTCAGAAAGGACCTAAAATGTGAAACAGTTAAATCTTGAGTCCCAGACAATTACATAAACGCACTGTATAGTAGGACTAAGCGATATGGCCATACTTTCCTCCTACTGGTCAGCCTCTCTATGGCTATGAGTGATTGACAGACAGATTTAACCAATTACAGTTAAGTGTGAAGTCAGAGAAGAAGCAGACACAGTTAAATGCATTTTGAAGATACAATTTCTACATTAATCATAAGAAAACTCGTGATCTGGCTTAACTGTAATATAAATTCTATGTCATATTGCCTGCCCCTGTTGTAAACTGTCAAACTTACATGCTCAAAGCGTAATGTGGGGTCACCAGAACTATCAAAGCCGTACACCTCCACCGTCCCGTCGTCTCTGCCCACCAACACGTCGCTCACTCCGTCCCCAACGATGTCGTACGTGTCCAGACACAGGATTCCTTCAAAGAGAAATGTAATGAAATGGGAGCGCTATTGAATAACTCTTAAATGGTTACCTACTATACCTCCTTTCTTTTTGTCGTAGTCTATCTCCCATTTGATTGAAGCTGACTGCTCACCGATCTGGACTAACCCAATTTTACCATCAGTGGTTCCATAAAGGATTTCATCGCCTACAAATAAAAAATATGTATAAATTGTATAATATGTATAACGCCTACAAATAAAAAATATGTATAAATTAGACATTCATCATTGCCAAGTTGGTAAATTTGAGATATAAACACTTAAATCTATCTTAAAAGTAGTAAAATTATATTACTGCACGGACAAACAATTTTAATTGACATGTTATCTCAAAATAAACTACCTCCAGACTAGAATTAAGCAGACTCAGATCTATTAAGTAGAAAATTATCTAAAAACAAGATGAATAACCTGATATAAGTTTTAAAATCTTGGCCAGATCAGAGAAATTTGCAGTGTAAGTAAATCTGGTGGTGGTGCATTTGGCATCTGCTTGTCTCCATGGAGATGTTATTTCTTTGGCTGGATTGTTCCATGATATGACATTAAACTCATCTATGTTGTATTTATTCAATTTAAGTTTTCTTATGGCTAAAAACAAAACAAAACCTTGAAACATGCACATTCTTATTGTGAGCATGCAGGCCTCTCCACAGATCTGATCTGTGACTTGGCTTGGTGATGTCTATCGCTATGGAAACAAATAACTGACAAGTTTAAGGCCATATTAAAGAATATTCAATGAAAAGCAATAACAAGACAAGAAAATGGCAGATCCTCCCATATAAATGTAATGCAGTGTATAGTACATTATATAAACTATGCTTAAAAAAAAATAAAAAAATAAAAATAAAAATAATCATCATCATCATAAAAATAATAATAATACTACATTTTATTTATTTGGTGCCTTTCTGGACACTCAAGGGCGCCTTACAACAATATAGACAAGTTAATTAAATACTATTAAAATATACAGTT
>KN501494.1:50661-69518 GCA_000787155.1 Scartelaos histophorus | reverse complement strand
AAAGCGCTTTACAGTTCATTATTCTATTATTATATTTGGGGGAAATTTTGTTTGATAGTACTTATAGGCTGGTATGGCCATTTTATTTCTTTGCTTACATAAAGGAGATTAATTATCTGCGTTTGACCCATCCTTCAATGCTGCTGAAGAAACCTGTTAGGAGCACTTGGTAGCAGCTGTACAGGGGACCAGATCTTGGCTGGAGGATTTTGCAAACTCTGCATTTTTTGTTTTGATGATGGAAACCTGGGTGCCCCCAGAAAACCACCTAGACAAGGGAGGAACGTGCAAACTCTGTTTTCCATTTAAATATGTTATACACAATTGTGTATTCTACTGAACTGACCAACACAAGATAATTAAATTAATACTTATTTTAATAAAGGGACAGTTCTAAAATCCTGAATAATAAACTATACACGCAAGCCTACCCACTTCACCACAAAAAAGTTCAATTTAGAGACAATACAATTGTGAATGTTCTGGGTATTTGGTGAGTTTCCAGGACAGATAACAGCAAAATGTTTCTCATTCTCTGTGCTGGGCCCACAGTCCACAGGTCTGCACAATGAAGTCCACAAATGAATGCAGGGAAGTGTGATAATTACAGCTATTCTGAGAAGGAGGGAATTATTGTTCTGAGTGAGGGAGGGGAAATCCATGTTTCCTATGTGGAGCTAAATATTTACCCTCATCTATGTCCAGCTGACTCATGCTCAGACGACAGCTCGCCACGGCCCGGAAAAGCCCCTCACTCAGCCACTTTCTGCACAAGTGTCCAGAGCAAGGCCTGAAACACAGCAGCCATTAGTGCTGTGGAACACAGCTCACATAAACACACACACACACTCACACACATATGTTATCTGTTGCAGAGACACGCACACACAGCTTCCTGATCTGATTAGTGGACTGTGGTGCCCTGTTAGCCTGATGATAGCACATTTCCCATTTTCCCATAAGGCCACTGTCCTACCCCTGGCCCACACAGGACATTTACTGCAGCAAGTGACAAAAGACTTCAGGAAGTGGGGCAGTATGTGTGCCATGTGTGCTATGAACTTCTACTTTCAACCTGACAAGTACATTAAGAACATCAATTGGAATTTTTTAGTAAAGTAAAATCTGTAAAAAAAAACCCAACAGAAAAAGAATAGTTTTCATATACTGAGCAAAATTGTCTTATGTATTAAGTCCCCATAAGAAAACTTTGTACATTATATTCATTGTATATTACATAGCTTCCACCTAACCTTTTAACTTAGACAATCTTTGTAACAGGTGGTCAGATATTTCTGCACAGCAAAAAGCCACATTATAGATTTGTATTGTAATATTAGTAGGAGGATACGGCCTTAAACAATGGAACAAGGGTTTATCTGTACAGTCCCTCGCCAAACCCCCCTGACCTGAAAGCTGGCGTCCTTCTGTCACCCATGTTTAATTTTTTTCCTTCTTGTTTTTCTTGTTTGTTCTTCCAATGTGTGGTCAATCTGTCTTGATGACCTTAATAGAACACATTGCATCGCTGCACAACAATGCACAACCTAAAGCCGCCTCTGCTTCAGCTCCACACTCCATTAAATAACCCAGTTTACAGAAGAAAAGAGAATCGGAAAAAGAGCTACTGAGAAACAACGACATTTATCCACCAAATGATTTGAAAATAGCTTCTATTGTCATCATTTAGTACAGGAAATTGAAAGTAACAGACACAGTAATGAATAGGAAAGGCTCATTAAGACCCTTTTAAAGTTAATTTAAAGAGTCTATACACAATTAAATGGCTCTTATCTTGAATACAAGTTGGCATGCATTGTACATCTCATAGACGTCTACAACCAAAAAAAAGGAGAAAAAGAAAGAAAAACAATAAAAGAAAAAATGGCAAATATATTAGATTATGTCCTGTTTCCTTAAAATACACCTTGAAATGCATTTGTCTGATTACCAGTCACTTTAAACTGTTCCAATAAGAACATTCAGGAGCAGCCCTTGGTATTGTACTCCACGCTGGAATCCACAGTGAAAGCAAAAGAAACACTAAATAATAAATGTCACTCCTTAAGCTGTGTTCCTAACATAAAATAGTAATGCTCCTAATACGCGTTTAATATCCCACGTTTGGTCCTCCGCGGGATCGGCTGCATACCAATTACACACAGGAAGTTACCGTTAATTACATTTCTAAGTTCTATAATGTAGTTAGCATGCATAAATCATAATGCTATTTCTTGAAACACAATTTGTATTTTAAACAAAGTCAACATGTATTTGTAGTAGATAAGATATTGGCTTCTAAATGCAAAAGTTTTCAGATAAATATATTGAGGCTACATGTGCTACTGAATATTCAAACATGAGTGTAGTATTAGAATATAAATAGACATATAAGTAGAGAGACACACAAACTTTTACATATAAGACAAACACAAAAAAGACATAACATTAAAATCACTTGCTTTGAGGTGTTTTTACAACCAAACTAATAAGTGAAATAAAAATTCTGAAACAGATCGGGAAAGGCAATAAATTGAAATAAGTGCTTTAATAATATTATTATTATTTGCAATGCATCTAAAATGTGATAAAAATGTGTTCAAACTAGTAAATGTCTTGGCGTTTACAGTTACAACCTGAAATTGATTAACTGTCTTTTGTGGTTTCATTTTAAAGTGGATTGACTATGAAAGAAACTAGAAAAATGCCTTCCAGTCCAGACCAGGGACAGGAGATGAGAATTAGCACGACCTATGCAGTGTATTATACTACGTCGCAGCAGCTGCACGCTCTGCCTGTGCCTGCGTGTGACTGCACTGTCCCTGTCAAATAAAGAACTAAAAATAAACAGCCGCTTTTACCTTTTTTATTTTAGACTTGTTGCAGCTTAAATGTGTTTTTATTACACAGATGGTCATCATGGTCAGCGTTCAAAACAGGGAGTGACTGAGCGTTCAGATCTGTTGCACCTAAATCCCCTCTGATTTTAGAACAGCAAAATCTATTCAGTCATTTAAAATCAGGCTTGCCTTTCTTTGCTGACTTGTTTTAAATGCTTTGTGATTGCATTTATTCATTTGCAAATATTGCTGTTTTTTTCTGACTGCATTTTATCTTTTTTATTCATATGAAAATGTTTAATTTGTAAAGCGCCTTGTGAGCTGATCTCTGAGAAAGTTGCTCTATTAATAAGTGTTCCTTACTTTCTTACTTACATGGTCAAAATTAAGTTTATTTATAAAAAACTTTTAAAAACAGACTAACAGTCCCAAGGAGCTGCACCTGCTCAATAAGTTTGAATAAAAGCAAAATGAATAATACAATAAAACAGCAACAATATAGAAGCAACAATAATGCAGCTCATTAAATATTGTTTGATAGGCATTAGACAATATACCAGCCTACAGCACAGCATGGCAGCGTAGTTTCCTCATAGATTTGATCACAGTACATACCGGAGAGAGTACAGAATTTCCTGGGTTAATACATACCAGTCAAAAATGTACCTGCTACCTTTAATTTAACCATTGTTAACAAAAAATATAATACTTTTATTCGTGAACAATATGCTAGGATCAGTACATTACTTAAATTAAAATAGCACCAAGAATAATACATATGACAACAATAGCTTCTAGTGAGGTCAAAGGAGAGTGCATCGGGCCATGTTTCCGCCTAATCAAATCTACTACAAACTTGAGTGGCTTCCTCCTCTCGACTTTGTATACTCTGAGCAGGAAATATGAAGCAAAACAAGAAATGTCAGATTATAAAACCAGAAATAAAAAGCCGGATCAAATCCAATGAAGGAGGAAGAGAAAGTTTAAAAACGATCAGAGATATTCTGAAAGTCCACTTTAGTTTAGATCCTGTTTATTTTAGCATTTATCACCCGTCACATCATGGAGTCATGTGCACATAAAGAAAACACTAGAAAGGGAATTTCCCAGTACACCAAAAATCTATATAATTACACAATAAGGGGCTTAATTAGGTACAAGTTGTTTTTTTGTTTATGTTTTTTTTTTTAACTTAAGTCAAAGTAAATAGACCGTCTTCAGTAGCTCTAATCTACTATTAAAGGACCAGGACTATTGGCATCCATTAATTCTGATTTGTCTTGCAATCAGTTTGATCATCGATAAGTCCTTATTCATTAGTTTGTCAATACCTATCGGCAACAGTTTGCCCCCATGTGAACCACCAGTCAAAGTCTGTCTTGAGTTCTGCTGCTGATGTTGCCAAACCCAGTCAGTGAGAGAGTGACACCCATTATAAATATGAGAGTCAAATAATCCAGTAGTGTCAAAACTCATAACGTGGATTAGCATAAAGATGGAGGAGCCAAGAAAGGCTGATCAGATGGCTCTGTGAATGGCCATGTCACTGAGCACAAAGTAAATCAATTAAGCAGAAGCAATCTCAAGGGAAAAAGGTGAATTTGCTGGTTGGTTCCAATCTGCAATTCCCTAAAGACCTTTAAAAACACATACAATTCACAATGTAATCTATTTCCATTCAAAAGGTTAGTAGAGGTGTCTAAATGCCACCAGCGCCGCGTCCTGTTATTTACATGACAAAACTACATAGGTGCACTGCACATACGACTAAAGTACAGAAAAGAAACGATTTAGGATAATTTTACAAACTATTTTATTAAACAATAATAAGTATCTTAAAGAAAAACACACATAATCCTTTCAGAATTAGACACATGACACATGCCATTCAGTATCTTTATTTATGTGCAAATTACAAAGCAGGTCATGAACAGACAGGCTATTTGTATGTTGTTTATGGCCATACCTGTTACCACAAACATGTTTGCAATGGTATTATTTAGCCTGCAAAGCTAAAATGCAAAGGTCTAGAGGGCCCACAGGGAGGCAGGGGTTAGGCCAGGTGGTGGGTGCATGTGATGTGAGCGGGGTGGGGCGTACAGCTAGGGTACGCTTAGCCTTTTCAAGAGCAAGACCTAAACCTTGGCCCTAAAAAGTGCTCCACAGGGATGAACTCCTCTTTAAAATTCATGACCAGTGCAGATGTGTGATGTGTATACTAGAAAAATCTTATTTTATCATATGATAACATCTAACACACGATACTTATGAATGTGATGTTTTACAGAAATATCCTGAAGGTCCTCACCCCATCTCCATCCATTGCTTGAACTTTGACCTCTCGCTGAGAAGCTAAGCAGAGCAGGAGGGGGACTCCAGCCCTGGATGGAAGAACAGAAAAAAGAAACGTGTTTTAATTGACACCCTTTAAGTTAGCTATGAGATAATTATGGCCAGCAGCAGCTGTAGACGGTGCAACAATAGGTCTTATTAGTATGCGAGTGCATGTCTATCAGGGAGGGCCAGAGTGCGTGGCAAGCTAACAATGTTGTTATAGGGGTACACACCATCAAATATGTCAGAAGAATTAAAGCTGCACCAGGTTGTATTTTATGAGACTGACTTCCCTAATTTTTCCTTTGCCTTGGAGCCCTCACAGACCCCACTGCGCCCAAGAATATGTGCTTCTCATTTGGTCCTAATGCAGGAATTAATTATGAATTAATTAATATTACACTTTGGAAGGCTACTTTCTTTTTGTGTAGTCAGGAATAATGGGAGCAGAGGCTGAAGAAAGACAAAGAGGAGGGATAGATTTGTGGAGGAACCGAAAGTCTAAGACTATCTCCGGGTTATGAATTACACAGTGCGTGTAGAGTTTGTTTCTCCCGGCGAGCCATTAAATATTTCATGGAGGGGAACAAATGCCAGCCCCCTCCCCAACCCGATACACGCTGCAATTAGAGGCCCATTATCCTCTTCAACCCTCACACTCTGTACAAACTGGGCCTCAAAAGCTCCAATAAAAAGCCCTGTGATGAAATATGATAACACCAATGATGAATAGAACACTTATCTGCAGGATTTATAATGAAATGACATAGTTTTGCTAAGCCGTGTATTTTTATAGGTCATTTCCCTTCTCAACATCATCAAAAACACAGGGAACCCTCCAGCTTCACACTATTGGGTTTCATTTATTTCATTTGATTTGACATATCATGCTTCTGTGCTTTGGCAATAAGGACACAACATTGCAGCATATTGGCAAGCTCATTTGCTTTTCATAGTGAGCGTTGTGTCCAAAAAAGTGCCCCCTGGGATAAACACGTGTACGGGGAGTGCGGGCTCGCCGCCCCAGCAGCAGGTGGCCCATTGCTGCCTAATGAACACCGCAATCTGTTACTATCGCAGCGGTGCTTTTCACCAGACAATTAGGCGACTAAGCATGTCATTATTCCAGGCCAACAAGAAGAGCCTCTTCTCTAATTTCATCTTTTCATTGGTGTTTACTCACCCACACTCCCCTCATTAACGAGAGATTTTCCAGTCCATGCTAATTGGTTTCAATAACATTCATTTTAGTTGAAAGGAAACGATTCTGTTAATTGAGGAGCGCGGAGAGGAGAAGGGAGCGAGGAAAGAAAAAAAGAGAGGGTCTTCTTTTCATTTTCAAGTGCGTCCATGAGATGAGGCTTTTGAAACAGCGCTCCACAGGTTCACAGCTAATGAAATTAAGTGATGCCGGCCGTGGCAAAAAGGGAAGCCCAAATTAAAAGCAATTTATTTTCATTGAGGCATGTGGCACTGTTCGGGCACAATTAATGGGCTGCGGGTAGACAGAGCGATGCAGAGAGGGAGAACAAAAAGCAGACACACGTACAAAGGAATAAATGATGGCATGGACCAGTCAAGAGAAAGTCTAGACTAGGACACAATAACTATAACTAATGAATACCATTATTGTATTGAGTTTTACCCTTTTATTTGGGCTGAATCTGGAGAAACTTTATTTTACATAAACTTCTTTTTGAAAACGTATCCAGTGCACTGCTTCTCGATAATAAATAATATATTTCAGGACAAATGTGGCATTTATTTGAAACTGTATAGTCAGAGTAAGGCACATTGCAACATGAAGATCCACACACATAATAATAAAATAATAGAATAACAAAAACAATATTTACTCTTCAATTATGCATTTGTTTCCTATTATGCAATATTGTGACTTTTTACCATTCAAATGATAATATTTTGTTTTAAATTGTTAATCGTCATAGCAACAGTCTTTCTAAAACCCACGGACATGAGCCAGATGCTATATGAAGCGTGCCGTAACATTGTGCATGTAGCTACTATTAGTCAAAGCCAATTGGAGAGTGAGGAGTTGACACCTGCCTAACCAACCGTGCTCTAAGTCTTTAGTGAAGGCGTTGGGCTGTCTAAACATTCACAGCAGGGGCCTCACAAAAAAAGGTAGGAGGAGTTAGAAAGAAAGATTTACCTCCTGTCTTGTGTGTTGGTTTAACTAAAGCTTTAGGATATTGCCTCAGCCTATGTTTCATTCAATGAGTAACTTAAAGTATGACTAAATGCCCCAGTGGTCTCCAAGGAGCTCTGAGTGCGGAGCTAGCAGAAGATCAGTGCAGTTAATTTACATAGCATTTGCATTATGTCAGGACATGAGCTACAAATAGGTATGAGTGTGTGGCTTAATTAGAAATGAGCCAGGCTTTTCAAAAACACCCTTTTGCATCATAATTGAGTAAGCTCTGTGCGTAAGTAAACGGGAGAGGGGAAAAGATGGCTGTTTGCAGTACAAGCACACGGATGATTGGTAATTATGATACACCTACCTAGGCCCTTAGCGGCAATGTTTCTATCCACAGTGTTTGTAAAAGCACCGAGCAATAGATAAGAATAACGTCTCATTTAAAGTGTTTTATTTTATGACATGCAGGTGGAAGAGGGCTGGGGGTTGGTTAAAATTAAGTTTAATAGGAATAAACAAGTCAAAAAACAGTTACGCCGCAATTACTGTGAAAATGCAGTCACATTTACACAGTAATAAATGACAGCAAACAACTAGCCCAAAGCTTGAGATTTAAAGCCCGTATGGAGGAAATGTAGTGTTCCTTACATTTTTTCCTGTCAATAATTTGAGTTCTAAACACCACTAATTCAGAAATAATACAAATCAATAACAAAATAAATGATTAATTTTCTGACAGATTTTAGGCAGATTTGAACCAGCAAAATGCTAAACGTTTGGGACAGGCCTGTGGCACCTGGGGTTACCAAGGTTACTGGTTAAATTCTCCCCACAGACACAGCTGATCTACATAATTTGGTTGTATCATTCACAGTGTCTCACAGCCAGTGTGATGAATGGCACCCGCACAAGATAATATTTCTACTTGGATGTAATAAATCTTATGTAAAGTGCTCTCGCGCTTATAAAGCAATAACAGAGAAGAGCTAAAAACACTAAGCCTGTCTATATTTTTTAGACTTTTCCACTTTTATCATTAGGAGAAATACACAAACCCGGGATAATTTCAAACATATAATGTGCATTGACTTTCCTAGTGAGTCCAGGACATTATTTACAGTGATCGACTCCTGTCTGATGTTTGCCATGCTGTGTAGGCTCTGATAATGCCTTTTCCCTTGGAGAGCTCCAGTGCACATAGTATGTGTGCAGCTCTTGTACCTGTAGTATTGATTACAGTGGTGGCTATCCCCTCACAGACAGCCTGCAGTGTCCTGCTATTACTAACGCCGCCCCTGGGTCATGAACTCATGACCTCCTGCTGCTGAGCACTGTACGGAGAGGGGCCGTGACCTCCACAAGGGGATGGGAATGTGGATGTTATTCCGAGCACTGCGGTCATGCTGTGTTTGCATGTGTTTACCATGCATTAATACTCATTAAAAGTGTAAAACTGAGAGGAAGTCTGGGAAAAAAGATCTATAGGGCCAAGATTGCCTATACAGTTGTAAGTCAGTAAGTCAGGAACTATCAATATGCAATGCTGTTTGGGAGCATAATATGAACTGCAAACAAAACCATGTATTTACATAATGACAATTTGTATTATGCAGTCCTATTGTGCAAATCTGTGTGTTGTACTTTTATTTGAACAGATATTTAATGCATCATTTCAAGTCATGCCAAAAAATAATTACAAAGGTTACTAATCACAATTGTTTACTAATTAAGTTTTTCTATCTCCCTCCTCCTATTAAGGCTCTTTTTAATAACCTATGAGTCAGGGGTACTTGACAGTAATGAATGAGTGATTTAGCTGAGGGTTATTGCTGCCCTGCTCCGGCTTGTTAGCATACACACACACACATTCACACAGACGCGTGCACGCCCTGGCTTCCTCATAAAGGGGATAATTGTTCCATCTTTGCTTGCAGACACGTGGAGCGCTGTGTATTGACTGCTTGACAGGCTGTGATTCCAGTCAAGCTAATGACTTTCTCAATTCTCCTGCTCTATCCATCAGGCCTGAGAGCACCCCCGTCATGTTTTCAATTAATGAAGAGAAAACCATAAAAAGTTAAAAGGCTGTGTAACGCGGTGCGTGACAGAATGTAGACACAGGCAGACAAGGGCACACGCACCCCACAAATATGAGACACACGGACGGGGACCAAACAAGGGGTGTAACCACGGCGACCTCAGAAAAAAGTGCCCCTGGTATTTCACCATGACGTGCATACAACAGTTTTGTCTTTGGTGTCTGCTAGTTTGAAGTTTCATGTTTAATATATCACAACTTTAGCTTGTAATCATAATGTATGGGGTTTTGGTCAAGCACTCTGGCTCTATGGCGAAGATAAAGGAAAATGTCCAATATGGCAGAGGGAGACCCAGTAATGCCTTCCAATTCAAACAGGAAATTATAAAGTGGCTCAGAGGCTGATAGTTAGATGAAGCCAGGGTGATTGGATGGGAGCACTAATTATGTACCTGGTGTTTTTGACTAACAGTGGTTCATGCAAAAGTACACACACTCATAGCCAATCCACAACAATAACCTGCAATCCCTTCTACTGTTGCTGAATTGTATTAAATAAATAAGAAGTCAAGACATATATGTATGCTGTAGTTTAGATGAGTGGGCATTATTTGTGGGCATATAGTGGGCATACCTCACCTTTTTTTTTATTACCAATGAGGAGAAAAGTGAAAAGTTCCCAACCATAAAAGTTGCGTTTCCAATAATATTTGTAGAAACATAAAATTAAGTATCTTTCTACCTCATGTTGGTGTTTACTGTGCTATTAAGAACTTGGATAATAAAAAAATACAGTTGAAGGCAGATTTATGTGTCTTGTTGTGTTTCATTTGCAGGTCTAAATCACCTTTGATGTGATGTGAAAGTGCGCTCGCAAATAAATGCTAGGGTGACAGCCGTGTCGACCCTGCTCGAAGATGTTTAACAGCCCCATTCTTGAAGTATGTCACCCCATTTTCAGAGTCATATAAAACATGGATCCCGTGCATTGGTTGGATTTAATCAAGAAAAAGGCTTATAGAGGACACTATGGCCTCAGTAGAGTGGGAGAACATCATTTACTTAAGGCAGTAATTATTCAGCCCATAAGTGTGGTTTGTTGCTAGAGTGCGCCGCTGCCTCTGCTGTAGAATATTTTTGAGTGGTTGCGATGGGAGTTCACAGCTCTACCCTCTAGGTCCTTGTGTTTGCTGACCAGTAATAAGTGTAATCAGATGAAAATTTAAAACGGGAAAAAGAGAGAAGTTAACTTGTGCGGAAATCACCAGAGTGTCTTAAGCTGTGCCTGTACGCCTCTTCACTTTAACCAAATGGAGCTGAAGGTGAGGGAGCTGGTGGAGGATCCATGAAGACAGTGTAATGCTGTGTGGGAGGGAGATGGAGCCAGACCTGTCAATCATCATCAAGCGGCCCTTCTTGATGTTCATCGGTTTGACTTTGTTCATCGTTCAGGATAAGTGCAACTCAGGCGAGACACGTGTTAGCATATTTGAAGTTTTTTGATTTCTGTGGTGGTTATTTTTCACGTCCCCTCGTGTGTGTTGAATGTGACATATTCGGTTCCGCTAATGCACATGCGTTTTCACTTCAGTGTGTTTCATAGGGAGAAAAGGATTCATGGCAGCTGAGGATAAATGCATTTTTCATTATTATAGATTCTCTCCACTTCTCCACTGCCAGAGAGTGCAACCTCTGCTTAAACATCTCTTCTCTGCCCCTCGGCGCTTTGACGGCTTTTGGACGCTGGCCAAGCAAAAAGTAATTTAAACATTACAGGAAATGAAATCTCACATTTCCAATTTTTACCTTAAGGTTTAACTACAATGAAAATGTCACCCATGAATTATGGAATCAAGCTGAATTTCTACTTCAAACTTTCAAGTGTACAGGTAAATGTCCTTGACAAACAAGGTGGGCTGTGCTTATTTGAGGTCTGTGGCCAATCAGACACAGAGAAATCCTGGAATGATAAAGCAGAAAAAGCTGTTACCTAAATCCCTCCTGTTGATTTGAGTTCCACGTGTTTCAGCACACTTAAACTGACAGGGCATGACCACCTGCCCTCTATCGGTGATCATAATATCATGTGGAGATCAGCTCTGTAACGTGCAAACCTGAACTGTGATGCAGTATAATGTATGAGTATAATAAGAAGCTCCTTCATCTACAGGACCTGCAGCACCCTGCTGTAAGAAAAACTGACCAGGAACACATCACACAAGTCTTGGAAGTGGTATGGCCCAGTTTCCTTTAGATATTAAACTTTGTCAAACAAACACAAATCCTTACACTTGCTCATTTTTTGCCCAAACAAAAGTCACATCTTGTATCACACCTGTGACCATAGTCTCAATAAGGAAATCTCTTTTCTTCAGAATGCAGTTTTGCTTAGTAAGTTGAACATTAAGCAGAAGATTTAAAGTGATTTGATATTGTTGTACCATTTGGTAACAATATCTGGTACAGATATTTGTTTTGCATAATTCATCACTGTATTTAGTGTTATATCTTATATTACAACATAATAACACTGTGCAATGTTCAGAGCTATCCCATAATCACCTGTTAAAGCTCGTCCTTGTGATATTTCATTCTAAGCAGAGCATTACTACAATCATAATACATCCACTTGATATGTCTCACACCCAGACCAAATTATATTTACTTCTAAATCACATTTCGGAGGGCGCTACGTTATTAGAAAATTGCATGTTGTGTGTTTGATTTATGTCCCAGCATATCTGGAAGAGGAAAAAAGAAAAAAAAAACCTTGCCACCCTCCCACGCTTGCAGGTGAGATGAGTTCCTGCAGATTGCTGTTAGTGTCATCCTTCGGGCTAAGTGTTGTATATTAAAGAGACATCGCAGTGGATTGTCACCCTGGTGCCCCTCTGCCTAGCAATGGGCCATCTTTAATTACGGTCCACCGGAGCTGGATGCATCAGAGAAGGCCTGACAGTGTGGCCGCTGTGTAGATTATTTTAATTTGCACCACCACGCCCCTAGGTGAGCGATGCGGCCGGCCTTGACCCTCCTCTGACTGCATGGATTAATGCCTGGTAATGACTGCTGAGGCTATCATTGCGGTGGGCATCATTAATTATCCTTATTGATTGTTGCTCTCAGAGATAAAGCGATCTGCTGACTGGAAAATACCCTCCACGTACAAGGTCAAGGTAAAAAAGAGCGTCTCAGGTAATCGCGCACAAAGAGCCTACATTTGTATAAATATAAAGCCACAAGTCTCAACTCATTTGTGCTTGTTACAATCATGGATAAACTCTTATCTAGTGGTTCTGTTTCATCTAAACCCTGTTTGATGAAAAGCATATGCCATGTCAGAATATGGCACAGAATGACTGTGCTTTTATGTACTAAAAGAAAGATTTGACTTCATATTTTCAGTAAACTAAAGGGATGTGTTTTAGATAGCTTAACTGAAACTGAACAGCACACCTGTGCACACGACATTACTAAATATTTGTGCTAATACTAATAAAAATAATGATCATAATAAAAAGGCATGTGACATGACTTTTTTATATATGGAGGTTTGGGGTTTCAGTAGTTGGATGGGTGGGACTGATTTGACTATGTAAGCACTTTGTGTCCCAGTTCTGTAAAACACTTTATAAATGCAGTTTGAATGACTTTTCATTTTTATTGATACATTTAATTTTAGTTTAAGAGAAAAAGCATTGTACGACTTTCTGTTTGGATGCACCTCTGTACTATGTGTTGAAACTAATATAATTTATAATAGTAAAATAGTGCAATAGTGGTTGTAGAGAAGGGGTAGTTTGAGGACAGCATGGGGTAGGTGCTGGGGAGTGGGAAGGCTGGTGTAACACAGGAGGGCAATGGCTCTAGTGCTCCAGCATATTAGGTTCCTGCCAGTACCATAATGGAGCAGACAGCAGGAAGTGAGCGCTTTATATTGACACTACATCACAGCGTCATCATGCACAGAGGCCGACTTTGTTACTTTATTTAAATCTCTATGTGCTCTTTGTGGCTGATGCCTATTACAAAAATACTGCTATCATTTGTAATCTTGAGTGCACAATTTAATCTTGCTTTAATGTGTTCATTTATTCTTGATGTGAAATTGTAGAGCATGTATTTCTGTCTGACGTTTGCTTGTGTAATGTAACTCCATACTTTTCGATTTTTACAAAGCAACACTGGTATTGGCCAATATATATATTGGAAACAAATAAATGTTAAAAGGGCTTCTTATTCTGTGCTCACTATTGGTATTAAAGGTATAGGGCTGCTGTGATCTTCAGGCCTCCATTTTCATGGTTCATGTCTGCCCTAATAAAGAGTATTTGGTTTTATTCCGTAGCCGAGACTGGCAGAGCAGGTAAGGCGAGATAAAGGACTAGTCTGTCTTTTTTGTTAGCACCTGTTTGAAGTGTATCACAAGGAGCTTTCCAAGGCTTGAAAATGTATTACAGGACAGGAGCTGTGAGAGTTGTCTGCTTGAGACGTATGGCGTGTGAGTGTGTGAGTGCAAGCCCATTGTATTCAGCATGGAATTGCTAAGCAGTTGCCCGAGGCCATATAAAGACAGCTATGGGCAGGTATGGCCAGCTATAACTGGAGGGCATCAGACCCTCTGGGGAAAAGATCACACAGACTGTACGCAGCCGTATAGCCAGTGTCTGATTGGTATGGTCAGTGCATTTGTGTGACAAAGATAGAGAAAAGGATATCTCCAGCATGATATAGTCATATTAACATGGCATGTTAAATTGGCTTGGATTAGGTATCTCTGTGGCTCATTTTGAAGATGTGACCGAGTGGAAGAAAAGAAAAATGAGAAAGAGAAACCAGACTGTGTTGTTGTACAAATCAATACATGACCACAGCACTGACAAGAGAGGCTAATCAGAGGCCAAAGGCCTGAGGTGTGGCTACAGCACTTTACAAAGGCACGCAACACATTTCTACACACAGGGAAACAAAGACTGTGTGCCTCATGTCATGTGCACATGGTACACTCTGAAGTGTGCTGCTGACCATTGGCAAAGACAATGAGTTTCTGCTTATTTAATTAAGCAGCAAAGAGTTTCTACTTTGGCATCCTTTGAGTCTAGAAAAGTCACTTATATATAACACTTTTAAAGCAAATCATTTATATTTTGTCATAAGAATGCTCAGGTAGAATGTTGTGTCATATTGTATCTTAGATCTAGTTGAACCTACACATGCACACGCATATGATAAACAACAACACCCACATGCAAAACAATGCAGGCGTGCAGGGGTGCAGGGGTGTCGTAGCATGATGCCCATCTATCTTTCTGACATTTCCTAACCCAATCCCACTGGGGCTAACCGAATTCAATCCTCAACATTAGATAAGCACACACCCCCACCCCTCTACACGTGTGTGGGGTGTGCCTATGAAAATATAACAGACAGGAGCTCCACGTTGTTTCTGCAGTTAGCGTGCAGGTCACATAGGACAAGGCTGAAATCAAAACTAAATGCTAACAGACAACCCGAAGCAAAACAGCCAACAGTAGAAGATAAAGTCCCTTCTCCTTCTCAGTTTCTATTGTCTCTCTTCGGGTGCTCCCTGTTGATGGTTTGGGCCTCTCGCTCGGTGCCTATTGGAACAATCCTGTATGTTTCCATCAAACACAGCATTTATCTTATCATTGCCTTGACAACTGCCTATTAGTCCAAAAGGTTCCATGGGGCCAGTGTTCCCATGGCGATGACATGGTGACATTGCTGGCAGCTCTGAGCCGCCTGTTGCGATAGGGCACCCTGGTCCTCGCCTCAGCTCACCTCTGCTCTTCTGCTTAAGCACACAGACTTTGCTACCAACTTGTTCCCCAAAGTAAACCAGCTAATGATGAAATTCTGCGCATAACTCAAGTGTGAGTGATGGAGGTCAAATTGACAGTGTGTCATTGAGTTGTATATTTATTTTAGAGGCTTATAATGTGAAAAATGTCATTCCTTAAACAACATTGGTATTTAATCCATCCTTTGGCAACAGAACAAATTTAGTTTAGTTGTTTACCCTTAAACACTCAAAACACACGTGACACTTCAAAGTAAAGTGGCCTTGAGGGCTTTGAAAGGTGCCTAGAAATAAAATGTATTATTGTGCTTTTCCAAATGTTGCTTTACAATTTTGTGAATTATTCATTCACTCCTCCCTTGATGGTTTTAAACTACTATTGTAGCCATACAGATCCTGTGGAAGCAGGTGTGCCAATCTGAGCCATCAGCACTGCTGACCACTACCAACACTTATGCACAGATGACTTCCAAACTGGGCAATTTGGGTGTCTAGCCTTAGCTTCTGACATCTGATGAGATCAGGCGTAGACAAGAAGGTCCGGCCACATACAGCTGTAGTAATGAGTAGGATGTGTGTTGTATACTAGGCCTACTTGGTGTCTTTATAAGTTGGTAGGAAAAAACAAATTAGCAATTACCAGAAACACATAAATGGCAGAAAAAAAGTTTCCTTATGTTCCTTTATGTTATTACCCATGATTCACTGCATATATAACAAGGGCTTGATGCATCCAGTGGTGTAAGGACTGACCATTGTCCTGTTAGAAACACTAAAGCTTTTTTGTTTAGGTATTTTGTACTGGCTGTTATACGATGTGTGTTTGGAGGGGTTTCCCAGGGCCATGCACAGGGGCCCAGCTCTAATAATAGAGTGTAAATCTTGGTCATTACTGGTCTGACAGGACACTGTGTCATCATTGTCTAGCACTCAGGAGGAGGCTTCAGCTTAAACACTGCTGTTATTATGAGGGTCTACTACCTGTGTAGTTTGGTAATGACAGACTGCTATTAGAACTGTGAGTACACCACAGTACAACAAATACTCTGAAACTGAGGCAGATTATTATAATATTATTATTATTATTTTTTTTTAACAGTGAAGATAATATAGTAGAATACATATAAATCTAGACCTAGTGACAATGTGGTTAAGTATGATGTGATGGATTGGAGCAGAGGGAGCAGGCCAAGAACATTGATGTGATTAAGTGCAAAATCACAAAAGAATAAGAATATACAGGTCTCTTCTACAAATGTAAGTAATGGTGTCTAAAATACTTATACTTAAATTTGCATAGTCAAAACAACCACCACAGCTACAAGAATCTCAAATGTTGCGCCCCTGAAAGAGTTTGAGTTTTTTATTGACAAGCATGTCCAGTATTCATTACTAGACCAGATATGAAACATACTGCTACATAACACTATAAGAGCCCTTTAAAACCACAGACCAGTGGGACTGACATCCCATATCCAGTTCAGCAGGAAATCATCATTGGTCTCAATAACAGCAGACCATAAAATCACATTTGGGCATCCATCGATTTTTATTTCATAGTAAATGGCAGCTAACAAACCGTGGAGCCCAGTGTAAATGTGCTCCTGATAAACAGTTAAAGAAGTCCATCCACTCTGCTGAAGTGCGGCACGCAGCAGAAAAATCAACACTAATCTGATGAGAGGCAGCAAAACAAATTCTGCTGTTGTTCTCTCAACATTGAACCCAGGGGACAGCACCAGGGAGCACATGGGAGGAGAGACAGATTACCAAGGAGGAAAAACAGAGCAGCACCAATGAAGAGGAGTAGGAAGGTTAAAATAAAAGAATGGTCAAAAATGAAAAATGACATTTAACGCTTCTGTAAAAGAAGTTTGAGTAATAAATGTTTGTGTATTTTAGCAATATTTTTGTCAAACAATTATATGAGAGTTTTTTTTGGTTTTTCTGAGTTTTTTCTATTGTTTATATTGGATTTTCAAAAGGAAAATCCAAAATGAAAATCCATAAATGTTGAACCAAGTTGTTTTTTAGCAGTTCCATACTAATAATACTCATTTTATATTAACTTCTTCATTAAATGTGCATTGTCAAGTTGTTGGACATATGCCATTACTACCATCAGTCCCAGTGAAGCCATTCTTCTAGTTGTTTTATTGTTGAACAATGAAACAATAAAATGATGGACTTTATTTAAGAGACTCAATAGTGCCTTTATACTGAGGTTATTACATTGCGGTATAGAAGACAATGTTAATGGTGGTGTTTTGTAGGTAGCTCCCCACCTCTTCAGTTTTGCTTACTTCATCCCTTCTTCCTCTCAGGTCTTTATAGAGAAAAATGCCAACATCCACAGAACCGTCAGATCTGGGGCAAGAGCCTTACTTTGGTACCATCTAATTGAAGTGCCTTTCTATGTTAGTGTCTGACAGCCCCTTTTGACAACTGATGTATTTTTTGAAAGTGAATCACCTTTCTTTGGCTTTGACTACTTCAGACAGCGCAGATCAGTGAGGGTCAGGCTAAATGCTGGGCTCTATTGCGAGTTACTGCTGCCTCCTGCCATCACAAAGCTTGTCATTCATCCTATTCTCCTTATCTCTCTTTTAGAGAAAACCATCCGCTGACCAAAGCAATAGCTATGCCACTGGAGAATGACACTGCCATACAGTGACTAGAACCAAATAACATTTTGTAACAAGAGTCTATAGTCTGTACTTAATGCAGCCACCAGGGGTCACACAGCATTGAACTCACTGTGCTGGTCACAGCCTGAAAAAGGTTGCATATATAAAAGGTCATGTGGGGTAAAAGATGTAGGTCAAATTAATAAAGAGTAAGACTTGATGCAAACAAACTGGAGGTGGATTTTGTTGTTAAAACATACCTCATTCTAGTTGAATCGTGTTCAGTGTTGAGATCTGTGATGCCTTGGTGGAGGTTTACTCTTCAGTTTGTGTTTTTGAGTTTTTATATTTATGATAATGATTTATGGCACATAGGATAGGATAGGATTCGAAGAAGTTAAAGTATTAGCCACAGTACTGCACATTTCATATAGCCTGTAGGTTTTTCATCTCGTTCCAAATTCTTGGTAATTTCAGATTAACATGTTTATCCAGCCAGGGCTCATCACTGGAATCCTGCCACATTCACTGAGTAGAAATATGGTAGGAATCAAGTTTGGGAAATTTCTGAAATTCACCCCAATTTGTGCCTGTGCTTCTTTTTGGCATTACCTCGCTTTTCTGCTCCAGCTCTGTTTGTGCCATATTATGAAGAACAGATTTTCCATAAAGAAAATGAAAGAGGAAAATGGAGATTCCTACTGCCTGCCTTCATCACTGTTTACTGGCATGTTAAAGATTGTAATAACATTGGTCAGGGCAGAGATTTTTAATTTACATGCTTTTTTCTGGTGTGTTTGTTATCCAGCTGCAAGGAGACAGGCGCTGGCAACACAAGAAAAAGGTGTAACCACATTTGGACAGAGACGAGAAGAAGGGCTGTAAGGTCGTGTACTGTAAACACTCCTCAAATCACAATGCGAGACTTTTGTTGTACATTCTTGTTTCACCTAACAATGTGTGCGTATCTTCATGTTTTCAATGGTCATTTGAGGTTGAGTAATAAAAACGGTTATAGTCACGACTATAAACATTG
>KN501494.1:28752-50637 GCA_000787155.1 Scartelaos histophorus | reverse complement strand
GAAAGAACAATTCAGAAATCCCCCTTCGGAACAGCCAGCACGTCCTCTCTCGTGCCTTACGACTGCTCCACCACGCGCCGTTGGTATATTTTCTTTGGGTAGCTGGCCATAACTCTACTTAGCTTAGATATATTGGATTTTGATCAAATGCTCCAAAAAGTGGCACACGGGCTAGGTGCTTATTTAAACTGTAATGCTGAATACACAAATCAGCGCAGTGCCGTTAGAGTGGCTTCCTGAGATGAAGCTGAGAGAGTCTTGCCGTGCTCAAGGTTACACAGCCACAGCGCTGTTCCACCGAGCTGTGTAACCATAACAGTTTAATGACATGCTATTACAGAGCTATCACACTTAAAGCATCATGTTAACACCACAACCGCGGCCTCAGCCCCTCGCAGACACTACAACCGTTCCGATTTACTTCATAATCTCACTCATTTCAATCTCTTTTCCATGCTTTTCATCCTATAAGATATTAAACCACAGTTATGCCAGGACTTAACATTTAACATTGCATTGTATTTTGCTTATACCACTGAGGTCACATGAGTACAGTGGAGCTTTCCCCAGCTGTACGGACAATACGCCTATGGTTTCCAAATAGTAGGCGAGGAACTAAACATCAGTTGCAGGATGATTAAACGTGTTTTATTTTCTCTTGGCTTGAGCCTTAAATCATCTTTTAGGAAAACTGTTTTATATATATACAAAAAAAAAGTTCCACAATAAATAAGTCATTTTCTCAGAGTCAAATCATCAAAGAAACAAGTGAATCAATTGTTAAGTTAGATCACACATTTTAATGGGTCATATCCCACAGAAAGTAATATGTTTTATGTTCTCAGTGGACCAATGATGCCAGAGTATAGTGTTACATTTTAGACAGAAAATCTAATAATCAAAAGTGTAGCTGACTGTTTGGGTCATTTGCTTTGTGGATTACTTAAAACATAAATTACTCTCTGCTGCTGAAAATGGGAGAGAAAAGAAAAGTTTTGTCTCATCTAAAGCCCACACAAAACAAAGGCATTTTTAATTTGAAGGGCTTAACCCTAAACTTGATAAATGGCCACAATGGTAAACCAGCGTCAAAACTTTTAAGCATGTCACTTTTGATTTATTTTTTTACATTTCCATTTGATTCCGTCTGATCCCGCTCTGACAGTGTTCTTTGTGCTGTGGCCATGCTGTTTACGTTCAGCAGAGTTATGATGGAGACATGTTGACAATAAAGGTGGCCTGGACACACGAGACATCTGCTCTCAAAGTCTACAATACTCTAGATCCAAACAATTGGCAGAAACCGTATTCACCGGGGCAAAGCATGGGGCAACATCCAGCTTCAAAAATGGAAAGAATGAGACAAACCAGATCAAAGCCAAAGTAATTTGAACATTTTGATTTGGTCGCACCAGTGATTGCTTTAGATTGCTTGGCACATTCTGTTTTATTGTTACTCCTGCCAATACTAGGATTACAGTTTCATATTGCCATAACATCAACATTACATAAGAGCTGTGCCGGCTAAAGTAGCCATCAGCAAACTAACTGTGACATGGGAGTCTTTACACAGAGCGCTGTCAATAAAGGATTTATAAATAGACACTTGCCACTGGACATAAGCGCTTCGAAAGGTTTTCTATTGAAGCAAGTGACAATGGAAAAGAGAAGTATTGGATTTTTGGGTTCCTCAAATGTTGCCAAATGCACCATTGTAACTGTTCCCACAAACAGCAAAAGACCAGGTTGGAAAAAAAGTAACAAAAAAAGTCAAAATCCCCTTCTGCACCTGCTCTAACACAAGGCCTCAGGTCACCGATGGGAAAACAGACAGATCAAAAGTGATCGTTCCAGTGCAAGTGTGTAGAAATATTGAACTTTTCACATTGAGTTACATCAAAAAGCCAAAAAGTTTGGAGTGCCTAATCAATTTACCAAAAGGTTTTTGTTTGACTGCAGAGCAAGAGTCAAATCTTTGAAACACCGAGGCTGACATCTTTAGAAGAAAAAAAAAAAACATGCAATGAACCCACGCTTTTGTATTCTTTTGGTCTTTGTTTGTAGAAGGTTTTATAAATGGAGGGGGAGGTAGCTGGCTTTGAGTACCAACCTCAAGTAATGTAACACACACACATAGAGAATTTTGTCCAGCTTTTAAACAAAATGTATAATGCTGTTAGATATTTCAAGTTACTGATTTCAATGCCAAATGTCAAATCACACGTAGATAACTCGGAGGGTTCTTTATGCTAATCGGACAGTTAATATTCTGATGATATGTCTACATGAATCCTTAGTGCCTCTTTATTTCCCAGAGATGGTGTGCGTCTTCACGTCGAGACGGGGATGGAGCACCCAAGGGCGGGCTGGTGCACTCACTCACTCCCTGTTTTACCGCAGGAAGTAACACAAAAGAACAGTAGGAATGTTTATGAACACCTCCGATCCCCGAGGACCTGCGGGCTGACCTGATTATCGCCTGCCTGTAATTCCACAGTCGGCAAGGTGCTGCGACTCCTGGAGGGGTGTGTGTGTGTGTGTGTGTGTGTGTGCTCTATCACTGGATAGGTATCATTAAACATCATTAGGGGCTTGGAGGAGTCTCAAGATGCTTTGTGCTTTTTCTGAGCATCTTTGTTTCTGTCAGACGCATTCGAGGAAGATCACTAACAGCGCAGCCCTAAAGACATACACATATTTAAACAGGCGCATATATATACAGTTTTCATCAGTCAAGTTTGTTTTGATATGGCATGCAGTCTTTTTGCATGTGCCCTGACTGTGGCCTTTGTAAAAGAGGAAATCAAATAACAGGCCCAGCAGGAGCAGGGCTACACGCCCCTCAAGCATATGCAAACAAAAATAAACCCACGCTTGTCTATAGCTAACAATAGGACAACTTTTACTTCAAGGCCATGGTAAAGTTGGTGCCATTTACAGGTTTCTACAAATTGGCATATTCTCATTAATTTCCCCAGACAGCTATTTGTAACATATTTTAAGTATTCACTGCCAGGAGGTGTCAAAAGTGATTCTGTTGATCAGCTGTTGAGGTTTCCAGGCTGGAGTGGACATGAGGCAAAGTTTAACTGGTTTAGCGTGTGCTGTTGTAAAGAGCAAACAGCAAGGACCGGCTCTCCAATCAGCTCAGTGACCTACACAATGTAAGAGAGAGCAGTGCACTAGCCAAACATCTCTATCCATCATTGAACACAACACATACAGGAGGAGATAGGAGGAGAGGGCATAGAGAGAAGGCCAAATTGTAGCTGGGTGCTGCCATCTTCTGGCCACAAACCACACAAGAGGGACGTCTGGGAGAACATCCTTATTGTTCGATTAATATTGAGGTTTGTTAGTTTTATATGGATTACATGCACACATTTCAATGGAAAGGTTCAAGGTTAAACTTCACTTTAAGATCCAAAGTAGTTTTCAAATTTTAAATGGAAAGGCCTGTCTATCTGCACATATAGTGAAATATGGTGGAACTTTAAAAAACTTGCAAAAGGCACAGTTGTTTGAATGAAATAATCTGACCTGTATGTCCTGAGGTTTGCTGTACAGTAGTCTGGGCAGCAATAACACTTCTTTAGCTCAACATGTCACGTTAATCCGCTGTGACGTTTGGTGAGTTATTGTACTGAGTAGCAGGCTGCTGGATCTGCTCATAGGTCTGGTTTGATCTTTTATTTACACTGCTTTTTGCTCAAGATTTCAGGAAAATTTTCCCAGCTTTTTATAGTCAACAAAGTACAAAGCAAACACCCCTTTCTGGAAGGCTTGGTGCAAAGAGAAAGAGACTGCTGCTTTGGCTCATTGCTTCAGAAACAAAAAGTACATGAGTTGAGCCGCTTTGGATAGTAGGTTTGGCCAGTCCAGATGATGGGGACATGACAGCGAGAAGAAGACAGCGCTCTAAAGGAATTGAAACACACAGAGACAGCACCGAGAGCATTACACAGTCAAGGTGGAGGACACTGCATATTCACTCAAGTGGCTGTCTGCATCAGAGAGCAGAGCCACTACCGCAAACTATTATTCCGCCATTAGTTTTCTGCAGGTCACGATTGTGGCATAATGCAATGGCATTCATCTATTTCATTCATTTAAGTTCTTAGAGGCCGACACACAATTTAATTACCCATCCTCCTCTTTGGCTGTTGGAGCGAGCGAGCCCTCGCCCTCCTCCCTGAGCTCACTCACTTCTCGTAAAGGATCGAGGGTGCCGAAACAATGATGGATAGAGTCTGAAAAGTGCATTATTTCTGATGCATTTTTGATTATTTCTAGCCTATCCCTTTTTCAGGTAATGCAATAAGCCTGATATGCCTTGAGTTCTGTCAGAGACATGGAGATTGCAACAGCTCTGGCTGCTCTTTCTACCGCCATAAAGTCATTGTTTCTGAAACAAGGACTTCTCTGTTTTTTATAGCTCCTTTACTCTTCCTCTCCCTTTTTTTCATTTTTGTCTCGGTCTGTCTTTTTTCCACAGCCTTTGTGATTTTGTCAGTCTATCTGTCTCCAGCTCCGAGACATTCTCATTTGGACCGGTGCCTCGGATGCCCCATAAGGCTGCCACAATAGTTCCTCATCGAAACAATTCCAAGGACCTCTTCAAAGTGAATGAATCAATAGTGCTCATATGTGAGGTTAAAACCAGGGTTATGCCGCTGATATTGTTCAACTGCAGACACGCCTTTAGCCCCGAACACACTAGCCACAGACAGTAACCTCTTTTGTGGTTAATACAATCCATTCCCCAAATGCAGAATATCAATGTGCACAAATACAACCCCACTATGCCCCAAACAAATAAATATATATTTAAACAGCACATGCTTAAGGCAATGGCTCTTGTGTCTAACCCAAAATCAAACAATGCAAATGTTTCTGATGTTTCAAGTGGAGCAGCTCTAAGCCTATATTGATTCAAAATCCTCTGCACTATTTTAATCCATTTGTGAGTTCAGTACTTGTCATACTGATGTTCCTATAGGCTATAAAGTAATTGATGCTGAATCCTAAGAATCTATATATTCCATATAGTTCCAGCCTCTTCATGTCACAGGCCCATTTATTATCTTGGCTCCATAATTATAACCCTTTAATGCAAATAATGAATTTAAATAAATCAAAACATAACCTTTTACTCTCTCCATGTTTGTCTTCTCATTAACTGCATAATAGTAGATAACACAGCAACGTACAGAAGTTTAATTATTTCTGCATTTTTTATGGTGAAGCGAGTGAAGGAGGAGGCCTCTGATGTGACCTGTGTGGGTTTGTGTTTCAACACTTTTAATAGCTACTGAAAGTAACACTGGAATATTCAAGTACACATTTGTCTGTCTGCATATGCATCTCCACTAACTCGTCTTTTATTATGGAAATAAACAGGCATAATGTTTTTAACCTCACGCATTACAAGTGTCAGAAAATGTGTTATTATTCAATTATAAATTATTCTACATTAAAGTATGATCATTATCTCATAATAATACGCAGTGAACATTTTTATCGTTTGAGGATCAAAATTGGTGGCCTTCCACAACCAAGAAATAAGGATTGCACCAACCCACTTCAGCTGTGCAAATACAGCACGGGATATTATCAATAAACTGTAGTATTTAATCAAAAATGTCAACGTATTAATGTATTGAATGTATTATGCTAAATATTTTTTTTAAATGCACTATTTAACTTTCCAGGAGTAGGGTCCACCACCTGCTCATGTCCATGGAGCTGTTCTCACTTTACCTGAAATGCACCTCACTCACCTTTTCTTTCTTGCACCAGTGTTTCCAAAAGCATCATTTGTCGTCCAGGTGGGGCTTGGCAGGAGGATGCAGAACAATGTACGACATGAGGCTCTGGCATCTCTCTGAAAGAAACACAAAACACGATGAAAAAGGCACAAAACACGATTACTCCAACAAGCCATTTGGTCATTTATAGCTGGGAGTATTCAGTAAAATAAAAGTACATACACTCTACAATAAAGCCTGATTCAAAACACTGGAGAACCAATTCCAGGAAACTGCGCAAGAAACAATTTTGTACAATGGTTAAATACATACATTATGAGTCCTAATATAGTCTCTTCTATCATGTGTGGTTAGATTTCTTCTCAACAATCACTGCCCTCTTTAGGAATTGTTCATAAACATTTCCCTCTGAGCAGATGTTTTTAAAATTAATTTAGAAAAAAGAAAGAAACAGAATGGTAATGTTTTTTGTGTACAATATCACAAGAACAAAGAAGAAGAAATGAAAAAAGAAGAAGGAGGCATTCAAGTCACAAGTATCTGAATTTAATCTCTTAACCCCTAGTTTTTCTGGACCATAAGTAAGTATATAAGTAACAGCTGTGTGTTCCTTCTCACTAGTATTTTAAGGCCCCCTCGCTGTCCCCACATACAGAAGCACACAGGTAGTAGGTGCCTGACAGGCCCAAGGTCTCTTGACATAGCCTTTCTCAGTGACATTTCATCAGAGGTTGAGTGTGGCGTCCCTCCCTGTTCCCCGTCCGTGTGATTGGCTTTGTACTTTGCTGTCGTGCCGATGGCAGAGAAGATTGATCACACCGGGGTAGGTGCGAGTGTTAGGGGTCTTTTAAAGAAGGGACAGCCTGGAAAGGTCAGACTCCGAGGTGAAGACAGTGATATTGACTCTGCAAAGGTTCACTCCGATGAGGCTCTAATATCTGAGATCTCGAGGCATTGTACAGACAGAAAGACCACACGACGCCACAAGCAAACAGACTGTAGCCTAATAGTTCTGAAACTACCAGCAAACTCAAGAGCTCATTTGAGAAGCATCGCATAAAATCGCACATGAAATTTCTAAAATGGCTGTTCTTTAATCAGTAACAGACAAAGACAATTTTGTGCATGCAAAAATGAGTCACAGAATGAGGAATGCTTAAATAGTACTGACTCAACTGCTGTCCGACAAGCCAGCTACTTTTAAGCTGTACTTACTACACTTAACACTTTTAACAATATATTAAGTTGTACAAAAACGCAAATAACCCTGATGTAATTGCCTGGATAAGTTTCACAATGTTGTACAGAGGTCCTCATTAAACGCCAACACAAACAAGCCAATTGATTTCACCTGGAAAACTGACTTCAGTGTGTAATTATTACTGCATTTGGTCAAAGGTGATTTCCAACGTGTAGTGAAGTTAATTTCATTTCCCACTGGACAAATTATTTTTCCAACTTTACAGATGTCTCCAACACACTATTTGATGTTGAAAGTAGATTTATTCAGGAGTTACTTTCTTTAGTTTCATATAATTGTGTTCAATTCTTTCTTATGTGTTTATCAGGGACAATATATAGAGATAAAACATGGAAATATGTTTATACCAGGTTTATATAATCACTCATCCCATAAACCCATTTAGTAACATGAGACCCACTATCAACACACATCTGTACACTATTTACATATATTTACATTTAGTTGTCTTTTTTATGTGGTACTAAAGTTTAGCTCTAACAGAGTCTGCCTGTGCATATGGAACAGGCCTGTAGTAAACTAAAGATATTCTTGGCCAACTAAAGATGTGTCCTGCTGCTCGATTAGTCAACTAAAGGGTAAAACTCCCAAAACTATAAAATATCTCACCCAAACTGCACTGAGAAGACAACAACTATGTGGAAGTTCATGCAAAAAAAAATATATTTGTGCAGAAAAGTGTAGAAAAAATGTAAATTAAACTTCCAGATATTCATCTAACTTAGTACATAAATTACTGTTGCCATTGCTGTCCCATATAAATCCCTAAAATGTAAATAAAATGAGTCGACCAATAAAAAATGTGGTTGAATAGGACAGCATCAACTTATATTGAGTCCCTCTTTACAGTTTAGATATCTGTAAAGAGGGACTCAACAACTATGTGGAAGATCATGCAAAAAAACAACTATTTGGACAGAAAAGTGTAGAAAAAAATGTAGATTCACTTCCAGATATTTATCTAACTTACATAAATTCCTGTTGGCATTGCTGTCCCATATAAATCCCTAAAAACCAATAAAAATGTGGTTGAATAGGACAGCATCAACTGATTAATTGAGAAAATGACTAAAGGACGACAACCCTTTTATTAAGTCCCTCTTTAGAGTTTAGATATCTCCATCTTTATGACAGATCTGATGTTTTGAGTGGCCATTTGAAATACTTCTAACGTGGTACTTTCTCCTGTACCTATCGAGCCCATAGACCGTGGAGCCCCTCTCGTCTTTCACCGTTCTCCCTTTTTTGGCGTGTCCGTCTCTGCCTCCTTCCCAGACATCTCTCACCAGTGGCTGCTGCTGGTGTTTTCATCCAGGACATTTCCTATCATTGTGTCTCGGTCCACAGCAGCGTGCCCGTGTGCTTCCTCCTCCGTCTCAGTCTGTGCCCGCGCCCATTCGTCTTGCGGCCACCTGGCAGCACCCGCTTTGCCTCTCAGCGTTTCCTCGTCAGATGCCCGGGCCTACACTCTCAATCTTTCTCTCTCCTTGGCGTGTTTGGTGGTGGTGGGGGGACCTGCCCGACTAATTAAAGGAAAACAAACTCTGTGCTTTCCAGGCGCTCGCTGCAAAACACTGCTTATTAAGGAGTAAAAAGTCAAACTTCATGATTCATTAAGAAGAGGAAGTGTGAGCAGACTGGACAGATGAGTGGGACTGGAAAGCAGCAGCAGGGAGAGAGGTGAAGGAAAAGAAACTATTCAGCTGGCTGTGCATACAACTACTTCTAAAGTCCACTACTGTGTTCTCGTTGTTACTTTATTCTTCATAGTACTTGTACATAGGAATCAATTCTCAATCAACAGAATAAATTAAGTTAAAATAAAAAAGTGACGTGGTTTCCTTTTATAAATGTTAATTAAATTGTCCTAGAAAACAGAAATTCACCTGTGTCACATTATGTAAGGCAACATAAGAGTTTATATGGGTTTGGGTACGTCACAAATACTCAGTAGTACTCAGTAGATTGTAGTGAAAGGTAATAACAAGTACAAATATTTAAATTTACTGAGCTTATACAAATGCTATGATTTTAACTTACAGATTGCAAGGCTCTAAACATTACAATACAGTAAAATTGAATTGATTTTAAACATTTTAGCCAGAAAAATGTGTTAAAAGTTGATCATATAAGTCAGATTTCAAACCATATGCATAAGAATGTAAGTCCCAAGCTCATTTTGACTGGTGTTCTTTTCAATGAGGTTTGTGCTGGGCATTAAAAAACATGTCATTCTACATTGTGCACTTCACCATCACCTTGTAAAGTATTACAGACATGAGCAGACTAGCTGAAGCTAACCATGATCTGTGTGTATTTAAATGTGTCTGTTTGCACGGTCATTCCTCTCTCCTCTCCTCCAGCCTTTCCTCGGTGTGATGTTTTCCTTTGCCTCTAATGAGTTCTAAGTGGCCAATACTTTCTTCTGCAGGAAACTCGTGTCAAACTAATTAACTTTTAATGAGAGGAAACCCACTGATTAGAGTGTTTTTCTTGGCAAGGCAGCCTATTAATTCTGTTGGTTTGAGCAGCAGAGCCAAGGAGTCAGACAAAAAAGACGGCCTCTACGCACCAACCCATTTCTATCTTTTATATTCTAGCACATGCTTGAGCCGGAACCCCTGCTCAGTCTGTTTGACCAGCTGTTGAAACCAACAAGCTTGAAATCCACAACACACACAGGCACTTGAATACTGTCCAACACTGCCCTCTGTTGGCTGAAAGAAAACTTGTAGCACAACACAGTGGAGTGAACTTTTCCAAACCAGGATAGTTTCGTTTGGAGTCCTTATAATAAAAAATATTGCAGTTTGTCTCATCTCTTTTGTGCATCTAAAACTGTTTAATCTCACTGTTTTATATTCTGTTCTAAGACAATACTTCTTAAAGACTGCTCATACTTCTCACTCCACACATTTGCTTTATCTTATATCTTATATCTTTAAACCAGGTCATGCAATAATAAGACTGAATGATTTACAGAGATTGCAGTTTTGGTCCTCATAAAGCAAAAATAACTAAATACACATGTCAGTCCTCACAATACAGACAAATGGAAAATGTATTTAGTTACAGAATACTGAATACCTGCATTAAAATGTACTTTGTAACATATTCTGATACATAGTCCAATCAGAGTTATGTATTCTGAACACACAGAATACATTTACAGCAAGTGTAAGGACACAACTTAGTAATAATAGTATTAGTATTACCAGCTTAATACTTGTTTTACTCTTTTTAAATTAGAATTAAAATGAAAAATCACACATGCCTCACCAAAAGAGCAGAGTTGTGTATTTTTCTCACTGATTGTACAGTCTGATGATTGATTACATAATCAAATACCATTATGTATTCCTTTGATTTTAGAAAAGTGTATTCTGAATACCACTGGAATACAGAAATTAGTATTCAGAATATGCGTTATTGGTAAATGTACTGTTACTTCCCAACAGTCTGTGTACACACAACAATATATGAGTCTAAAACAAAACTCCTTGTCAAATATGGGGGGAAAAAATGATCTAACTTGATTAGCTGAGACAAAAACTTTTTCTCATTGGTGTCAAAGTGGGAGAAAATGAAAGATCAACAGAAGAAAGTATGAACTGTGAATAGAGTACTTTTGATAGGCTGCTCGTCTGCCTCAGAAGATGGAAAATGTGTCTATTTCATCTACAGTTAGTCTGAAGTACTGGAGCTCTACCTTTATCTCTCACAATATGGCAAAAGTTTGTTAAAGTATTTAGAAAAAAGTCTCCAAAACAAACAAATGTGAGGTAAGCCCAGCAGCTGATGTGGTTGCAAAGCTTCCCCGAGTCCTGGAAGATCAAGTCTATTTTGTTTCAAGTTGTGTGCCCAGTTTGCTCGCTGAGGGCTCCAGGGTGAAGAGGCAGAGATGCAGAGGAAGAGAAAGAGAAAGAGAGAGAAATGTGTTTGATTTGTCAGAAGTTCTTTAATTTAATCTACAGCTGTCAGGATGCTGAAGATCTAGACCTCATCACGCCTTTTATCTTCCTGGTTTCACCTCAGGCACTAGACACTGTTTCTCTAATACGCACACGGGGCACACAATTATACAATGCAAAGAGCGGCAGTAAGAGCAGAGTGATGCCAACAGCCAAAGAAACACAACAGACACACTGACACGACGCACTGACTCAAAATAGAATTGATAAACTATATTTTGATGAGCAAACAAACTACTTGAGTGTAGCAACAGCTGAATGCAGGTTTAAATTACCCTAAAAATAGGAATAAAAGTTTTTTTTTTAATTTCTGGTGAGATCAAATATAGCTGCATCTAAAATTTTAGACACTGTAATCCCATTCCTAAAGGTAACATACTAGATCCTGATTGTTTGTTCATTTTTGTAGACTGGAATTATTTTTTTTTTGCAGATAACTTTTAATTTAAGCCCTTTTATGTCCCGTTTAAGAATGTTCTTATCTCTTTAAAACATACCTGGAGTTATGTTTCTTTTCATATCATGTTTGTGTAACTCATTTTATTAATGCGTCTCTGTTCTGCCTTGTGATAATAGCGACTTTTGACCTTTAATTCAGCAAAGATGGGCAATTCCAGGACTAAAATCAATCAAATGATCCTAGTGAAGATGTATGAAGTTTAAAAACACAGTGGAGCACTTCCTGTATCACCACATGACATCACAAGGTGGAGATACTTCAATTTGAGAGAAGAACACAACCTAAATATCGTCACCTTCCTAAAATAATCGCATAAGTCATTTTTTCAGGTTTTTCAGGAAACACAAAAAACTCCCCCCAAAATTGAAATTATGGCATTTTTTGGAAAAGTTAGGCAAAAAGTGACTTAGGCGATTATTTTAGGAAGGTGACGATATGCAGGATTTGTGGATTAAACGTGTGTGAACAAAACTTTTGGGTATGTTTTTGATGAGGAAATAACATAACATAGAATAGAGTTTGCATACTACTATAATAGATCTTTTTTTTTCATTCAAGTTTGTCATAAGTTTGATGCAATGCCGCAGCCATTTTACTTTTGTATGGCCACAGATTATTCAAATGAGGCTCACAATTAAAAACAGGCAGAAGAAGTGAAAGACATTGAGATTTTGTCTGTCATACTTATTTAAAACTATGCTCCCACTCCAAAGGTTCACATCATGGAGAAACATCTGTGGATCTGTCCTTGTTTTAGCCAATGCATTTATAACATGGATAATAACATAACTGAATAATATTAAAAAGTTATAATACTCTAGCTCGCTTCACGGTTGTTGGAAAACACATGCAGATGTACTCAAAATGTTAATTTGTTTTCCACCACTAGAGACACTTGGACTCATATCCGCCAGTGACAATAAAATACATCAAGATTTCATTCACTTTTTGTCTCCACCTAATTTTTAATATCACTGCTTCCCTCCTTGCACTTAAACCTCTCTGCGGTCGTATATCTGCTATCAGCGCCGACTCTCTGGAAAGATCTCAAATTTCACAAATTCTTGCAATCTTTCAGTAAAACACCTTCCTCTCGAGTCTCTAAAGTGCAGTCCGACAGCCGCCGCGGGACCCTGCAGATGGGCCCTCGCTCCTTTGAGAAGACTGTGAAGGAGGAAATGAGAATTAGACGTTTGTCAGAGAAACAGGATCATGTGTTTCTCCGTGATGTGAACATTTGGAGTGAGAACATAGTTTCAAATAAGGAGAGAGTAGAAAATCTCAATGTCTTTCACTTCTTCTGCCTGTTTTTGAGTGTGAGCCTCATTAGAATAATCTGTGGCCATACAGAAGTAAAATGGCTGATGTTTTTTTTTGTTTGTTTTTTTTCAGTGACTGGAATATTGTATCAGATTTATGACAAAAATTGAATGGAAAAAACCCTAAAAACTTATTATGCAATTTCTGGTCCCATTATGATGTTATTTCCTCATCAAAAACATACCTGGAGTTTTGTTCACACATGTTTAACCCACAAATCCTGCATTTTTTGCCTAACTTTTCCAAAAAATGCCATAATTTCAATTTTGGGGGGAGTTTTTTGTGTTTCCTGAAAAACCTGAAAAAATGACTTATGTGATTATCTTAGGAAGGTGACGATATTTAGGTTGTGTTCTTCTCTCAAATTGAAGTATCTCCACCTTGTGATGTCTTGTGGTGATACAGGAAGTGCTCCAGTGTGTTTTTAAACTCCATACATCTTACTAGGATCATTTGGTTGATCCTGGAATTGCCCATATTTGCTGAATTAAAGGTCAAAGGTCGCTATTATCACAAGGCAGAACAGAGACACACTAATAATATGTTACACAAACATGATATGAAAAGAAACATAACTCCAGGTATGTTTTAAAGAGATAACAACATTCTAACATAGCAAAAAAGGTCCCATTTTGCGTAATATAGGACCTTTAAGGCTTAATCATTTCTACTGATTTTACAAAATGAGCTGATGTATAAAAGAAATGTACATTAGGGAAACGCCATCATTAGTTTGCCTTCATTTCCAGGTTGACATTTTAATATTTAGATCATTTAACACGTGTCTTGAGATTTCCAAACGATCTGACACTTCCCAGTTGCAGTGTGATTGCGCGTTGCAGCCACTTTATTTCTCCAATAAACGTGAACGTCAATGTCACGTGTGATGCTGATTACGCGCAGCAGAGGGCGCTAGAATACTAAATATTAAACACAAAAATATCAAACATTTTATGATCAAGCTAAAGACATTATAGCCAGGCCTGATTGCCTGATACGAGTTCTGTTTGTTCACTTACAGTCATCCAAAAATATGCTCATTATTGTTGGCATGACATAATAAGGTAATAAAGGTCATTTTAATCCAGGATATAATTCACGTTTTATCAAATTTGCATAACAGAACCTACACTTTAGCTCACACTTTAATTCAATAACTAGTTAACTCAAAATAATTTCAATTGGAGTAAAACTGTACTGCTGTGTACCACTAGGTGTCGCTGGTAAGTCCCACGTTGGTAAGTGAGTGACCTACTGTAAATGTGCTCCACGTTTCTCTGAGCCTTGACTGGACTCATGACAAATTGGTGCCATTTCCCCTGCGTATGCTCGTCTCTTCATACTGTAGCAATATACTGTCACCATTTGTATCAGACAAATGATCTCTTCTTACATCATTTCATTTCCTAAGAAAAAAAAAAATCTACCCACCCTCAGTATGACAAACGTAGCAATAAGCTCGTCTCAGTCACACAGGGTGGGCTTCATCGGAACCTTTCAGAATAAATGCACCCGCTTCTGTCCTGATGTACTTTCACTATCATTTTAATGTGTACTTTTATTGTGAGCGTTTCAGGCGGAAGCTGCGCGGTGATGTGAGCGCAGCCAAAGCGCCGGGGCATCCTCTGCAACCCTCTGTCTGTGTGCGTGACAGAGGCGTGTGCGTGTGGATACGTGTGTGTAAACACAGATAGGTGGGCTCATATGTTCGGGGAGTGGACCAGGTCAGACCGCTGCAGTGATTACCTGTCAGAATCAGCCTCAGTGACCGCTCAGATGACGAGATGGCAGCTGAATCCACCCGGAGATTCACCAAGAACCTGCTGAAGCCGGGGAGCGCCGCGGAGATACGGCAGACGGCGTGCAACGCGGTGCGCCTCTCCGCAGTGACGGTGAGTAGAGCCGCGCAACACTAAAACATGGTGGCACTGAAAAACACCTGTAGGCCCTCTGGTTCCGAGGGAATCCCGTGTGAAGGTGATTTGGGTGCATACGGAGCATCAGATATGCGCTGCACAGTAGCTGTAGTAAACGGAGTTGACATTGACATTCATGTTGCATCTTTCATAGCGGTGGATGGATGCGCGCGGCTGCAGCTCTGCCTCTGTCCATTGATGCACTGCACTGGCTGCAGCTCGCTTAAATGGACAATGCTTCGTAGGCACAGGAACTACTACGATCTTCTCTGGTGTATTGCCCAGCAAAATTATATTGGCTACGAAATCAACTGACATTTTTTATGGACTGGTTTGTGAATGAAATGTTTAAAATGTGTAGTGTGCCATGACACATCTGCCCATTGGTGATCAAAACAGTTAAAATGGAGGCAGCACCGGAGTATGATAGACCAAGCTTTGCCTTTCATATGTTCATCTCTATTTTACTGTGTGTTTGAGATGTGTAGATTATAGGGAGAAAACAGTGATCACATCTTATCATGTACAGATGGAGGTATTCACTAGTAAACATAGGTTATGTTTTATTATGTCCTTTTGATTAATTTGCCAGAAGGCAAATCCTGTGTATACTTACATACTGTATTCTGTGGATGGGCAAGTAAAAGGTCACTCCACTGGAGCCTCACACCCTCCACACTGCACTGTGTTAGTGTGTCAGTGGGACACAGAGCAAAACGCTTCATTGATTGAGGGAAACTGTCACTCTTGGCTTTTAAATTGATCTAATATCTATTCATAAATATGATGTTTGTTAAAGTTTCTGTCTATATCATTGCTATGTCTAAAAGACATTTTTGTTACTCTGAAAATATGATCAATGTGTTCATTAAAGGCAGTTATGGGAAATGATTGGCATCCTACTGTGTTAAGCAGCTCACAGTGTCATGACTCTGATGGCAGCAAACCGGCTTTGGAAGTTTAAATATACAACATATTGGTGGGCACAACTTCTCAAAGCCAGGACCTGTTATTTTGTCAAAAACTGATGCAGCTTTTTGTCTTGACATCAAGTAGACTCTTTTTGTTAAAAGTTGTTGTAGTTAACAGTGCCTTTTTGTGGTTCATTTTGTATAAGCCTCATCAACATGTTCTGTACGATTTGAAGTATTAAATTGAGTTGTTGTTAGATAAGACTAAATACCAGACAACAACACATAATATGTGTTCATCACAGTTTCTTTTCTAAAACTGTGCAATGGCTGTGATGGGTATGGTGCTTTTTTAACCAATGTGGTTATCATTGCATGCAAACATGCATATCTTTCATGTTTCCTTTAATTAGTCATCAGAGAAGACAAAAGGATGTGTGCAGCACAACTTTCAAATCAGACTGCACAATAGAGCAATGGCATTTAAGTGTTTCCTTCCTTTGTTGCAGTTTGCTCCTAATTTATGACAAAATCTTAAATAGTGCAAACCCCCCACTCCTACTCTACAAAGCTACTACTAATCTTCAAACTGTGCAGACTGTGAAAAATCACTGCCAGGCATGTCTGGAGCCAAGTGTGTGCCAGTAAGTCATGCACAGTCATCTATTGGTGGGGGACATGTTGAGGAGACTTCCCTGTGTGATCCGTGCTGTAGAGTGCTGTAGGGTGCTGTGGGGTGCTGTAGGGTGCTGTAGGGTGCTGTCATTGCCACTCACCACTGCCCTCATGACACACTGTCTCTACTGCCTCGAGTCAACTAACTGAGCTGCTTGACTCAGGTTATGTTTATATAAACGTCTAATTTGGGGTCTTGTGTGTCTGAAATACACACATTTATTTGATAAAAACACAAATAGTTGTAACAGATTAGACATAGATGTGAATGTTGTGGTAGCAGACAGTAACTGGATTAGTCTTCTGTAATTACGCCACAGTCATGGCTCCGTTGCCACAACAACAGCAAAAGGTCAATTAGGATGGAATTTTTACAGGAAGTCCTTCTCTCTCCTTTGGCATATCTCAGATCTTGTTTATCGTTCAAAAAGGCTTTTTCCCATTCCCTGAGTTTTTGATTTCACTTCAATGTTACCTGATTCTGCCAGATTTCTTGTTTTAATGTTAAGACTTTGTGTAATTCTGCTTGATGGGCAACTTCCCATTGTAAACAGGGAGCAGACTGTTCTAGGGTCGCTCTGTCTCTGCAAATGGAAAAGAGGTAAGCGTGTACATTCTCATAAGTAGGCCATACTGCACTTGGTACTCAAACAATGAAGACAGAAATAAGATGATAAAGAGCCATATTATAACTGTACTGTATTGACTGATAAGGATCATGATCCTTTCTATTAAAGGGACCCTTATATCCCTATTTATAATTATTTATAAAGAGAGAGATAGTGAATTCTTTTAAAGCCGCACAATGACCAGGATTAGTTTTGGTCTAGAAGTCAACAAGTATTCATTGATGTTATCACCTTACTGTAGGTTATATGACATTTCTGATATTAAGATAAATTGATATTTGATTCTTAAACTGTTGATGGGTTGTTTAGACTACTTTCCAAGTGAGATTAAAAAGCTACTGTAGATGAATAGCCATTTGTTTTGACTAAACCACAGATACCAGGGCACTGTGAAGACTTTGCGGTCTGTCTTTTCAATGACACATTCACAGTACAAGGAATTAAATGAAAACAAATGTAGGCCCTTAGTGGAGCCATTGTCACTGTCTCAATCAGACCACTGTAATTAGAAAGTGTTCTGTAATCATGGTAGTCATGCATTTGTGCAGTGTGATGAATGAATTTGTTACTTTTTGACTAGAGGTTGTTGGATCCATGGACAAATAGGCGGTTTGGTGGCTGTGTGGGCCATCTCTGTGCAGAGAAAGTCTGTGCCTGTATGTCCATGTTTGAGAGGTCACATGAGAGGAGGAGAGAGAGGTCCCTGGGGCACGGTGCATTGTGCCAGCCTAGGTTTACAATAGGCTCTTTGCAAAAGCTTCACAGTCAGTGAACTGCTGCTTTCAGGCTTAGCTGACTGACTCTGCCTCACTGGAGCTTCACTTTTATCCATTTGCTCTGATTCTCTTAAAGCTCTGTCCATCTCCCCTCTCTAGCCTGACACCATACACTTTTTTCACGTGCCCTTGGGACAGATAAGGAGGAGGAGGTCCACTCTACTCCACATAGTGGTCTAAGAATAGTTCTCTAACTCTTTACTGAGTGAATTGCTGTGTCGTGTCTCTGCCTTTCTGTGAATTCCAGAGTAGGAGGCCTGAATATGCTAGTGCCATTATGGAGTGACCCTCATGCCCCCGTGCTCTCGCCAGCTCAAACTGCACACTACTGTGTGACACTTGTAAATGATGTGGACTTTCCCTCATTATGCCTTTGAAGGCTGTCATCAGCCTGTTCTGCAGGGAGCTACATAATTGGGAAAACAAAGTGGCTCGGTGTAGAGAAAATGTGTCAACAATTGTCCACCAGTCCACTACAGCATCTTAACATAAGCACATTTTGGTCTTTTGTCTACCTCTGCACTGCCTGTCTAATGCTTTCCTGTTGGCTTTGATCAATCCTACTGACCCACTAAACCCCCTTTTAACATGTCAGGCTTTTTTAGGTTTGTCGGTACAACATAAAGCAGGAGCTGAAACATGCAGCCAGTATTAATCTTTGATCCAGAGCTGCTCCATGCACAGATGCACAGGAAAAAGTCATATTAATGTAGGTTATATGAATGAAGAAAAAAACCTTATTCAAACAGATGAGAAGATAGAGAGAATTTATTTATTTCAGTGACCTTATTATGTGAACTCAGTGGAGCATGTGTTATTTGTGCTATAGGAAGACAGGGTCCTGTTAGATGTTTAAGTATGCAGCTATGATTGACAGTTTTCAGGTCTCAAGAATATTGCCAAAGTATTGTAAAGTCAAGTCTTCTATTCTCCCATAAACCATATCAACATGCACAAAATAAAAATCCGGCTAAGTCCCAATCCTTTTCACCTCAAACATGGAAATTGGACACTGGTGTTTGATTGACAGATGTTTAATTATGACAGGCTCAATGAAAAAGACAAAGCTGGGCCTTGATGGTGGATTTACAACACAAATCAGAGCTTCTACATTGTCCTTTGCATGTTTTGGTTAGGATCTCATTGAGTGGTTTTGAAATCCCCTGCATTTCAAATCCATTTGGCCAACTCCTCTCTGTACTATTATAACTGACTTGTTCTTTGGTAAATTTACTGCGCCTACAGCATCAGCCAAAGCCCTGTAAAAGAGATCTGTGAAAGAAAGGGAAGAAAGGGGGTCAATGAGTGAGACAGACACAATCATAAAGGGGGCTTGGGTAATTTGGGTAGAGGATTATCCATATGAAAACACATGAGGAAAAGTCCTTAAAACAGCTGGGTCCTGCGCTGTGGGGACCGTGGGGAGAAAGAGCTGCTGAGTGGGCGTCTGCCAGACTCTAGAGGTCACGCTGAGGTCACATGTAGGCTTTGTGTTGGTGTCATGTAGGCGTGTTACTGCATGATTAATTACGATATAGTTATTCAAATACTGTTTTTTTCTGTACTGCTGTTCTCAGTGTTATGACTTGCTTTACATGATAATAATAAATGTTCAAGCATATTGGTATGTGTTTCTGGCTTGAGCGCATAAAAGTCAATATTAACTTGGTGTGGGTGAAATAAGGTTCAGAGTAAGGACACATTTTTCAGCTATAATAGTTGCAGATAGGATTTAATAAGAAGCAGCACAGGGATAAAATACTCAGACTGTTATTGGCTTTTGTCAAAATCAAGGAAAGGTTGAACGAGATCCTTATAAAGTACTCGCACTGATATAACTAAATATGAAACTTTATTTTTTAAATGATCCTTGATTTAATCTCAGTTTTGTCTATATAAAATGTTCTTGTAAAATGGCATTGGGGTTCACATAGACATTGTTGGGTCAAAAACAATATTAAAATATTGCAGTGATATTGATATCACAGTAGATGTTTTCTCCTCTCATGCAGCCCTGCTTAAAAAAGAACAAGGAAAAAAAGGCAAAAATTGACGAATAAAATTAAGATTATGGCACATTGCTGATTGCTGATTCAAGACCTAATTTTCAACATTATACTTTATATTTCGTCACCTTCCTAAAATAATCGCCTAAGTCACTTTTTAGAGAGTTTTTAAGAGTTTTTTGTGTTTCCTGAAAAAAATGACTTGTGCGATTATTTTAGGAAGGTGTCGATTTCTAAGGTAGAGTTAGTGCAGGAACTATTACTTTTGCTGTCTAATGTAAATGTTTTTAGATACTTTGCTGTTGTAGATTTATTGGGATGATGTGCTGATGCTGATGCGGGAACTGGAATCTTAATTCAGGGATAATCACAAGGCTAATCTGTTGTGTTAGCATTAACCTTATTATTTTTCTCATATTTGTGGGCTGGGAGACATAGTATTTGTATTTTTCCATTCCTGAATTAAAGAACCACAATAAGTATTGTCCCATCTGTCTGGGACACGGTGAAGAATTACTGTGTCTATGTGAGTAATGATGAGCCACAGTAAATACATTAATATTGGAAAAGCTTGTAAGATACAGGCCACTGTTATGGAACTGAGCAAAAAGGCAGTATCATGGTAGATTTTATATTGCAAATTTAAAGACAACTAAAGCGATCAGTAGTTTATGAATGGCAGCTGGAGCACAAGAGAGAGGGGCTGAAGAAAACTATGAGGCCATGGAGGTGGAGAGATGCCACGTGGGAAAGGGAATTAATGAGGCATGGGCTGAGCAAAGAGAGGCTGTGTGTTTGTAATGGCAAGAACAATGTTATTGTATCACCATTTATTTTTAAAATCTGATTAATTTGATTATTTTTTTTTGCAGATGTTAAAAACGTGGAAAAAAAGCATTAGAGATCATCTTTTTTTTTTTTTTTAAATTATTATTATTATTGTTATTGTTGTTGTTGCTATTATTAGTAGTATTATTATTATTAACAATAATAATAATCACATTTATATCAGATGTTATGGCTTCTGAAAAGTATAAAGTAATTAAATTTTATCATCTTTGAACATTTATTAGCAATTATATAGTTTTGAACCTGATATTTATAGTGTTCTTTCTTCATTGTTGTGGTGCTGGGTCTGTATGAATTTTAATACGAGGTGAGTTCAAGGGGAATGGAAATTTTCCCCCTGTTTCTGGCAGCTGCTCTTTACTTCCCCTGCTCTCCTCTCATCTGCCCCTGTCTGAGGTCCCTCCCCCACCTCTGCTGCCCCAGGACCTGGGGTCTTAGCTAAAGACATTTTAATAACTTCCTTGTCTAAATAAACCAGAAACCGGGACAGTCAAGAATGTAGCGTGGCATAGAGCGCACCCTGCAGGTTACAGCAGTGAGCCTGCTATGTTAATTCTTTGGCACTAGATGGCATTGGCACTGTATGTCTTTGCCCCTTGTTCCATGTAGTACAAAAAAACTCAACATTCCCAACTCTTATTGTTTGTATTAAGTTGAGCCGACTAACTAAGTGTGGCTTGCAGGCAATAATTCTTTATCTTAGCTTGACATTTCTAGACAGTTGCCGGGTTTTGCATCTGGATTCAGTAATTTAAGGGTCAGCATTTTATAAAGCCATTTGAAGCTCCTGGGATGGTTGAAAAAGGTCTTAAATCTTGCCTGATGTGACTTTTCTAGCTCATTGGTTACTTCAAGTTAAAAACTAAAAATGTAACGTTAGTCTTCCTGTTCATGCACCATCCTATGTGTTGCAGTGCTGCTTTTGCAAGTTGAGGTTTTACTGTGTATAGTGGTTAGCAGACAAAATGCTATGGTTAATATTTAAGTGCATGTTTTAGTTCTGTTTCTTTAAACAATAAAGATAATGAATAATAAACATTACATAACATTATAAATGCTAATGTTGGAAGCAAAATAACCAAGTTACCTGGGGTCAGCGCCTGTGAATGCCATCTGCTATAACATGCTATATGAGGGAAATTATTTGTGTTGTGATTTAGAAATAATAGAAATATGAGAATTAAATGGTTGCGATAAATATATTGACCTTTTTAGAACTAATCGTTTCTTAAGGTCAGAGCGTTGTTCGCCGGGAGCCTGGAGCCAAAGAGTGACAGCATCCTTCCTGTCGTGGTCACCATGGGAACAGCCTTGTGTTTTCTCAAGTAATTTTAGTGGAAGAG